>JARJRV010000297.1:0-52912 GCA_030783925.1 Aschersonia sp. MBC 735 | reverse complement strand
TGTCGCTATAGTCGCCCGTACCCTGGGCCTACTGCACTGCCACGTACCAGGACCCCTCAGCATCCCACCCTGTCATGCAGTGGCAGTGGATGAGTCAAAATTTCCCAGTCGCGCCGAGAAACCGGCCTTAGCAACTATAGAGGTTGCAAAGATCCAAGACTCAATTGTCTCCCCCGCAGCTAGCAGAAGTCCTTTGGTGTGAGGGGCTTCTGTCACTTTTCTTCAGGACGACTTTCCGACTCGCAATCCGAGCCCTTCGGGTGTGCGCTGCATCTCCACGACGACCTTCCCATACGACTGCACGTGCTGCAATGGCAAGCCACGCCAAGGATGGAAGCCCAGGTAAGAGGGATGGCCAATGATGTCTAGTGGAAGGAAGACAACATGCTCATGAAAGCTTAAATAGCGAGGCCGACCAATGCAGCTGATGTAAGAGTTATCAGCGCCACCGTGATCGAGAACCAGGCAGACGATGGAGGTATTGACCAAAGAACAGGCCGTTGGCCCAGTTGCTCAGGCCGCCGAGGGCACCTCAGCAGAGAAGTCGGAGAAGGATTGTAAGTCCGCCGTCTAAGCTCTACCAATCGTGCTCATCAAACTCGCATCGTTCTTCGCGCTGACGGCTCCCGGAAAGTGGAAAAGGAGCGCAAAAAAGCTGAGAAGGCTGCCAAACTCGAGGCTAAAAAGGCCAAGGCTGCTCAGATGGCTGCAAATGCTGCCAATAAGGAGAAGAAGTCCAAGGACAAAAAAACAACAGAGGAAGTTATTCCGCCGTACGTCGAAGATACCCCCGTTGGCCAGAAGAAGCGCATCAGATCGTTCGAGGATCCAAACTTCAAAGCCTACGACCCGGTCGCCGTCGAATCGGCTTGGTACGATTGGTGGCAACAGGAAGGTTTCTTCAAGCCCGAGTTCACCCCAGAAGGCAAGGTCAAAGAGGCCGGCAGTTTCGTCATTGTTCATCCGCCACCAAACGTCACTGGCTCTTTACACATGGGCCACGCCCTGGGCGACTCGCTGCAAGATCTCCTGATTCGATGGAATCGTATGAATGGAAAGACAACGCTGTGGCTGCCTGGCTGCGACCACGCGGGCATTTCCACTCAGAGTGTCGTTGAAAAGATGCTCTGGAGGAAGGCCAAGCAGACAAGACATGATCTCGGCAGAGAAAAGTTTGTCGCCACTGTTTGGGAATGGAAGGAAGACTACCACAAGCGAATTAACAAGGCTCTAACGCACATGGGTGGATCTTTTGATTGGAGTCGAGAAGGTATGTGAGGCTTGCATGTCGGTCCTTCGAACAAAACAGCTGACTAGATTGACCAGCCTTTACCATGGATGCGAATTTGTCTGCCGCTGTCGGCGAAACCTTCGTTCGACTCCACGAGGAAGGCATCATTTACAGAGCTAATCGACTTGTCAACTGGTGCACGCAGCTGAACACCGCTCTTTCCAACTTGGAAGTCGACAATAAAGAACTTACTGGCCGAACGCTACTGGACGTCCCAGGATACGACAAGAAGGTCGAGTTTGGAGTCATTGTTCACTTTAAGTACCCTATTACAGGCTCCAGCGAGACGGTTGAGGTTGCCACGACTCGTATTGAGACAATGTTGGGTGACACCGGAATCGCCGTGCATCCCAACGATGTCCGTTACAAGCATCTGGTCGGCAAGAACGCTGTTCATCCTTTCATTCCTGGCCGCAAACTACCCATCATCGCGGACGAGTACGTCGAGATGGACTTTGGAACCGGCGCTGTCAAGCTGACTCCAGCCCACGACCCCAATGATTTCAACTTGGGCCAAAAGCATGGTCTTGAGTTCATCAACATTCTCACTGATGATGGCCTGATGAACGAGAACGCGGGTCAATATAAGGGCCAGAAACGTTTTGATGTCCGCTACTCGATCCAAGATGCCCTCAAGGAGAAGGGTTTGTACGTCGACAAAAAGGACAATGCCATGAAGGTGCCGTTGTGCGAAAAGTCAAAGGACGTGATTGAGCCGATCATGAAGCCTCAATGGTGGGTTCGCATGAAGGAGCTTGCTGAGCCAGCCATAGAGGCTGTCAAAGATGGAAGGATCAAGATTAGGCCCGAAACGGCGGAGAAGAGTTATTTTCGATGGCTCGAAGACATCAACGACTGGTGCATCAGCAGACAACTCTGGTGGGGTCACCGTTGTCCAGTCTATTTTGCCAATATCGAAGGTGTTGCTCAAGACACAGCCGATGAGAAGCTCTGGTTTGCAGGTCGAACTCGCGATGAGGCTGAGAAGAAGGCTGCTGCTGCGTTGCCGGGCAAGAAGTTTACCCTTGAACAGGACGAAGATGTTCTGGATAGTGAGTCACCCTGCGAAATTACTTTGTTTCGTCTATCGCTACCTAGATGCTGATACGTAGAGCAGCTTGGTTCTCTTCTGGTCTCTGGCCATTCAGCACTCTTGGTTGGCCTAACAAGACTCATGACTTTGACACTCTGTATCCCACAACTGTCTTGGAGACCGGCTGGGATATCCTCTTCTTCTGGATTGCGCGGATGATTACACTCGGCCTAAAACTGACCGGCAAGGTTCCTTTCAGCGAGGTTTTCTGTCACAGTCTGGTTCGAGATTCAGAAGGTAGAAAGATGAGCAAAAGTCTTGGTAATGTTATTGATCCTCTCGATGTCATTTCAGGCATTAGACTTCAGGATCTTCACGACAAGCTTCATCAAGGCAACCTTCATCCCAGCGAAGTTGAAAAGGCGGCCAAATACCAGAAGACTTCTTTCCCGGACGGCATTCCCCAGTGCGGTGCTGACGCTTTGCGTTTCACCATGGTCAATGCCACCACTGGCGGCGCGGACATCAATCTGGACGTCAAGATGTAAGTCGCGTGAAAGACGAGCGAATGATAAGATATATGCTGACCGTCAGCTCAGCATCCACGGCTACCGTAAATTTTGCAACAAGATTGTAAGTCTGAGTCCTCCCCCCCCCCCTTTCCCTAAGTGCTCTTTTTGACAAGTTTGGTATAGTTTCAAGCTACCAAATATGTCTTGGGCAGCCTGCCCGAGGGCTTCACGCCTGCAAGAAGTGGTATCGCCCGGGGCAAGACGCTGGCCGAACGATGGATTCTGCACAAGATGAATTGTGCTGCCCGAGACCTGAACAAGGCGATAGCGGATCGGGAATTCCAAAAGGCCACCAACATCATCTACAAGTACTGGTACGCGGAGCTCTGTGACGTCTACATTGAAAATTCCAAAACCATCATCCGTGATGGCACCGAGGAGGAGCGCCAATCCGCTCTGCAGACGCTGTACACGACTCTGGAATCTGCTCTCACCTTGATGCACCCATTCATGCCGTATATCACAGAAGAAATGTGGCAGAGGTTGCCGCGCCGACCCAGCGATACCACCAAGTCCATCATGATCGCAAAGTATCCTCAATATACTTCCGCCTTGGACGATGCCGAGTCGGAGTCTGCATACGAGCTCGTGTTGGCCTGTTCAAAAGCAGCAAGATCACTCCTCGCAGAGTATCCACTGAAGGAAGACGCTGAGTGTAAGCCCTAATCCTACTTCATTCAACAGGGCCAAGATGTTGAATGTCGGTGAACTAACCATCACCAAACAGTTTTTGTTCAAGCTCTCAACGAGACAGCTCTACAGACGTGCGACGCCGAGGTGTCATCGATCAAGACCCTGGGTGGCAAGAAGATCAAGACGATGCAAGTCCTGGGGCCCGATGCACCTCGGCCAGCCGGCTGCGTCTCGTATCCCGTCTCTACGTTCGCCGCTGTGTTCCTGCTCGTCAAGGGCCGTGTCGACCTCGATGCTGAGATCGCCAAGGCACAAAAGAAGTTGGAGAAGGCGAAGGTGAGCATTCAGCGGCAGGAGAAAATACTGCTAGATCCTGGGTACAAAGACAAGGTCTCTCCGGCAATTCGTGAGCAAGAGGAGCAGAAGTTGGCGGATGCCCAGCAAGAAGCTGCTAGTTTTGAGGAGACCATCAAGCAATTCGAACAGCTCAAGATTGAATGAGATTGGATTGTATAAGCATAGGAGGAGCTTTAGAACAGACAATATTTATGGAATGGCGCAAAGCATTGAAATGTTTCTATCCGCCAATCAGGCGGTACACTTTGCTTCTCTGAAGAGCTTGCTACTTTCTAAACCCGCT
The DNA here is from genome assembly GCA_030783925.1 of Aschersonia sp. MBC 735. Classification (NCBI taxonomy): domain Eukaryota; kingdom Fungi; phylum Ascomycota; class Sordariomycetes; order Hypocreales; family Clavicipitaceae; genus Aschersonia; species Aschersonia sp. MBC 735. The sequence goes on along the minus strand of JARJRV010000297.1, from coordinate 48,743 downwards.
GCCATGAATATTTTAATGGTCTGAAGATTGTTTCGGCTCTTTAGCTCGTGCAAGGATTTGTCATTAAGTCAGGTTACCAGCCTCCCTTGCCACCGGCACCTCCTCCCCCATTTGCACCACCACTACCGCCGTGTTGCCCCCCATCGTCTTTCCTGGAGGCGGCGCCGCCGCGAACAGGCTTCGACTGGGCAGCCTCGTGTCTCTTCAGCTCATCAGGCACTTTGGAGATGGAGCTCTTGCTGAGCATCTGTCGCAGGTCATACAAGACATCGGCGTCTTCGTTGCCCAAAAAGGTAATAGCCACACCACTCTTGCCTGCACGTCCAGTACGTCCGATACGGTGAGTGTAGCTCTCGATGCTGTTAGCCATGTTGAAGTTGACGACGAGCGAGACGTCGGGGACATCGATACCGCGACCGGCCAGATCGGTAGCGACGAGGACCTGGGTCTGGCCGGAACGCACCGAGGCGAGGGCGGCCTCTCGCTGCTCTTGCGTCTTGGAGCCGTGCAGAGTGACGGTTGACCAGCCCATGGACTTGATGTCGCGGGCGACGGCGTCGCAGTTCCTCTTGATGTTGACGAAGACGATGATGGGAGGCGCGAATTGGTTGCTGGATAGCAGTTCCTGCAAGCGCTTCTTGCGACGGTCCTCGTTGGGGATGAACTCGACGCGCTGCTCGACCGTTTCGACAGCCTCGCCGGCGTTGCCTATCGTGGCTGTGGCTGGGCGCCGGAGGTACTTCTTGGCGATGCGCTCGACGAGCGGTGGCATCGTGGCCGTGTACATCATGGTCTGCCGGTACTTGTCCCTGCTGCCGAGGAATTTCTTCATGAGCTGGGCATCCTCGGCGTCGTCCGTGTCGGGTTTTTCGTTGCTGACGGGTAAGGCATCAAGAATCTTATTGACGGACTCCTCGAAACCGAGATCGATCATGCGGTCGGCCTCGTCCATGATGATGTAGCAGCACTGCGAGAGCACCAGCAGCCGCCGTTCGATGCAGTCGACGAGACGCCCGGGTGTGGCAACAATGATCTCGGCTCCGTTCCGGAGCGCAAACGCCTGTTCCTCGAGAGAGTGGCCACCGACGATGCTAACGCAGCGAAACCCGAGGGGTTCGGCGAATTTGCGCGCCTCGGTCTCGATCTGTTGCACCAGTTCACGCGTCGGGGCGAGGATGAGGGCGTAAGGCCCGTCGTTTTTGTTTATCTCAGTCAAGGGCGGGAGATCAGAGATGTAGACGAGTAGCGGCAGCAGGAAGGCGGCTGTTTTGCCGGAACCCGTGACGGCCACGCCGATGAGGTCCCTCGCCTGTAATGCAATGGGGATGGCTGCTCTCTGGATCGGTGTCGGCTCCTTGTAGCCGACCTGGTCGATAATGTCAAGAAGTCGGTGCGGCAAGCCCGACTCTTTCCAGCTTCGCATAGGATCTGGAATTGCGCCACCTTTTGTTGCAATGCCAAAATCCTCTTTGAATATCCTCCAGTCGCGCTCCCGCATTTCTTCGAGCCTCTTCTCTGACCAGTGCCTGCCGAGACCTGTACGCTCCGCCCTCTCCTTCGCTTTGGCCCTTGCGCGGTAGAAGTCGTCCATGATCCCCTTGGCACGCTCCTTGCCGTTCTCACGATCCCGCTCCTCGATCAGCCTCGCCCGCTTTCGCGCTCGCCTCTCAGCATCCTCGTCGAACTCGCCACCCACACCTGCCAGCGAGCCCCCCCTGTTTATGGTCTGATTCTCGTAGATGGGATCATTGTCTCTCGAGGTATCGTCTTCTAGATCCCACTCAAAGTTGAACTTCTTTTCCGTCGTGCGCATACGCTTTTTCTTGGCAGAAAAACTAGATTGCTGATTTACCTGCGGGCCCAGATACCGCGACCGCAGAAGCGATGCCTCGATGTCCTCGGCGGACTTCTTCTCGCCGCCAGCCTTGTCGCCTTTCTTATCCGCCTTGGCCGCTCGGAGCTGCGAACGAGGCCCGGTAGGAGGAGCTGAGCTGGAGGGAATGCCGTTGCTCAACGAGCTGGTCGACGGGTACGCATCACGCCGCGAGTTCGAGGTCCCCTTTTGCCGGTCTTGCCACCTCCTCTCCTCGTCTCTCCGTTTCTGGGCCTCCTCGGCTGCTTTGCGCTTCTTCTCTTCCTCTTGCTGCTTTGCCTGCTCGGCGGCCAGTCGATCGCGCTGCGCCTTGGGGATGAAGCGCGGCTTTGCGGCCGCCGCAGCCGCAGCCTTTTTTTGTCTCAGGATCTCTTCGATGTCGAGAGGCATAATTTCGCTACAATTCAAGGACTCTCTGCCCGCAAGACAAAATTTCTTTGGCCGCCGAGGTGTTAATGAGAGGAGAGTTCATTCAAGCCAAGGATTGTGGGGCATCAGGACTCCCAAGCTCCTTCTGCTCCTTCGTCTTGTGCTACAACCAATCAGCGTCCACCGACAAGGGTCCGGTCCTCTTCTCGGGAAGGTCTCACCTCCAAAAGCTTCCTCTTACGACGACGAAACTATTAGATCGCACGTCATTGTTTTTCAACAACTTCGAGGGGAAACACAGCTTATGTGAAACGACATGAAATAATGGCTTCTACAGCCAAGTACGTGCAGCTAGCGAGAACATTACCCGAGCCGCTCCAGCGATTCTTTGCCCGATGGCCGCCTGCTTCACTCCAGTCCGCCGATGCGGCTCTTACATCCTCCCAGGAACGACGGCCTGATCCGTTCCGCTGTCACAAGCATCCCGTCACCGGCAAGTGGCAGGATCCCGTCTACTCGTCGCGGCGACAGGCCCAGCTGGTACAAATGGCGCGCGCGCACGGAGTAGAGGACCTGCTTCCCGAAACCACAAAGGGCACCGAATATCGACTCGCCCATCGCGTCGAGCACGGACTCCGAGTCAAGGGCACCGGCGTGGGAGAGAAAGTCAAAGGCCGTATTCACGAACGACACATGATTGCAAAGTATGTGTAGCCTTTCTTCTGTCACTGCTTTGGTGCTTTCGAGGAAAGAGTAGAGCTGATCACCATGTGTCTTACTTTCAGGATGGAACAACGAAGAAAGGCAATGTTGGAAATGCCAAAATTGATAAAGGCTTGGAAGAGGGTAAGTCTATTCTTCAACGACCTGCCACGTCGAGGGTCGCAATTTTCTGACAAGGCAAAATAGGTCGGAAAGAGAAACTGGACCAAATGGCCGAAATGAACAACACAACGAGAACGGAAGGGAGACTATCTGTACGCAAGCTACTGACCGTTTATCATGTGTATTATTATAGCGCGCGTGTCGGTAAGCCCAAGGGAAACGCGAATGAAGCGCGATATGCGCATCCCAGCTTCAATGGAGACTTGGACACGATCTCACGGAAGCGCTTGTATGCGACATTTTAACACATTATCAAATCTCAAAAGCATAAGCAAGCCTTTCACCTGTATGATGGAACACCACGAAGTGACAATTGTTCCCCCTAAATGCAAATGATGGAGGAATTGCACCCGATATCTAATAACTGTATATTCCGTATACCTCACACCAAACAATCACGTGACCCTCCGCGCACCATCATAACATCCGTAACGTATGAGTCCAGTGGGCTCATCAAGAGCCGCCCACGCAAGCAACAACACGCATCCTCGTTCGTTACAGGGTCAGAACCAGATGTCCATGGCCTCCAAATCCTCATGGCGTCAGACACTTCACATCCCACTCATTACACAGTCCTTGCCCTGACGCCTTCCATGCTCCACGACACACGGGACACAAGCACACTCCTCAAAAGAGCATATCGCAAAGCCCTCCTCCTGCATCACCCAGATAAGAGCTCCCCATCTTCAACACGGGCCATGTACAGCATAGACCAAATTTCCAGTGCTTTTGCGGTGCTCTCTTCGCCGGGCAAGCGCGCAGAGTACGATGCCTCTCTGCGGCAAGCTGCGCCGACAGCGGTTTTCCACACGGGTGTGGAGAATGTAGATCTGGATGATGTTGCGTTTGACGAGGACGGAGAGCAGTGGTACAGGGCTTGTCGGTGCGGGAACGGCAGAGCCTATTTATTTGCGGAGCATCATCTGGAAGAAGCCTCCGAAGAGGGTGTTTTGATGGTGGCATGCCAAGATTGCAGCTTGTGGTTACGAGTTCACTTTGCAGTCATCCAAGATCCTTCAGATATAGGCCCCAATGACATGGACAAAGGCTGACAAGTACAGAATCGCGTGTTTGGTTTCTTCCAGCTCAATCAGAGCCGACGCCAGCTCGGGCGACGGAAAGGCGATGTACCTGCTCTTTGCAATGTGAAACTTTGTCTATTTCATCTCTTAATTCTCATCTGATCAAGGCCGCACTTGCGCACAAGGGTCCGGGAGAAACTTCCCGAAAAATAGAAGTGAAATGCACTCCTTTGAGCCTCCGGGTTAGTTCGCGGGAGAGCGAGAATCATCTCCCTCCGTTATATTCGCAGAGGTACCTAAAAGATGCCGAGGCTCTTGATTACAGAACAAAAAGGGAAAAAACACGCGAGACTTCCGTCCACTCCGTAGACACCATCCCGCCTGGTACTATAGCAATCAAAGCATACATCTTGGCAGCGCATTTGTTTTTTATCTTCTCTTCTACTCTGCAGCTTTGGTCTCCTCGGTCGTGGCGGCAGACTCCGCAGCAGCGGCGCTCTCGTCCTTGGCAGCAGCATCGCCCTGTCCAGCCGCGCCAGGTTCGGCTTCGGACGAAGTCCACAAGGTCTATGCTTGTCTTAGCAAAGCGGACCCTGAATTACAGTCACGATGTTGCACATACCAGATTGTCACGCAGGAGCTGCATGATGAGAGTGGAGTCCTTGTAGCTCTCCTCACTCAGCGTGTCAAGCTCTGCCAGGTCTTGTCAGCAGCTGCAGCGTACATACATACTTGGGAGAACAGCACATACCAGCAATCGCATCATCGAAGGCCTGCTTGGCCAGATGGCAGGCTTGATCAGGTGCGTTAAGGATCTCGTAATAGAAAACGGAGAAATTGAGAGCAAGGCCCAGACGAATTGGGTGAGTGGGGGGAAGCTCAGTCTGAGCGACCTCGGTGGCGGCCTTGTAGGCCTCGAGGGACTTGTCGGCGGAATCCTTGCGACGGTCGCCAATAGCGAATTCGGCAAGGTAACGGTGGTAGTCACCCTTCCTGTTCGTAGCAGACATGCCATCAGCAATGACCAAACATACGGCGTGACCGGCATAGACAGCAAATGAATGGGCGGGTGCTTACATCTTGTGGTAAAAAACCTTGGACTCGCCAGACTTGGCCGACGGAATCAGGTGTTTGTCGAGAACATCAAGGATGTCATCACAGATCTTGGCAAGCTCGGCCTCGATTTTTTGTCGGTACTCCTTGATGAGAGTGACTTGGGACGAGTTTCCTTTAGACTCCTCCTTCTGTTCGATGGAGGTGACTATCCTCCAGGAAGCCCGGCGCGCGCCAATGACGTTCTTGTAGGCTACAGAAAGAAGATTGCGCTCCTCGACGGTCAAGTCGCGGTCCTCGGAGGCGACGATCTTCATGTTCTCGACCATTTCTGCAAAGGGCACACACATGGTCAGCGACTAGTTGATGAAGACCAACGCGATCAGCGGATGTATCAAAACACACCTTCATATCGCTCAGCCTGCTCGGCGAGCTTGGCCAGGTAGACGGCATCTTCGTGACCCATTTTGACAGTTATTTGTGCTGCTTCAAAAAAATCCTCGAATTAGCGCACACAGATTCAGATTAAGTTTGGTGATCGCTTCGCATAAAAAGATGCCTGGGATTTGAGCATTCCCTTGTGAGGCCATGGCATCCAAATGCGCGCAATTGGTCGTTCTTCTGCGCCCTGTGTTCTTGCTTCCCTCCTCCCTTCGTTATCTGGGTAGGAAAGGCGGTCAGAGGACTCGCATTGCTGAATCGGTGGCTCCAATGAGCAATCCCCGAGTGTGGCGTCGTCGGGCCGTCATTTCAGATGTCTAGTGAACAGCACGAAAGCCGACCACGGCAAGGCGATGATGAAAGTCACACATGCTCCCGCACCACCGCTGTCAGAGACCTTGTCCCCTTGTTGTGGGTGGGGATTCGGCGATGGCGAACGCAATCGATTAGGCGTGCGCGTCGGTCGTGCTGCCTTTGGCGTGCTCCAGCGTCATCTGCCAGAGGCGATTCGCCAATGCTGGTCGTCGGTAGAGGCATGACGCGTGAAGAGCAATATGCTGGTGAGTCTCCAAAGTGTCGTAGCGGTTGGGGTCCACGATGAGTTCACAGGCCGAAGCGAGCGGAAGAGAGAAAAGCGAACCGCCATGACGACAGAAAAGAGAGAGGGGCGCAGCATCAGGGAGGGAGGCAGCAGCCCGGCGGCGACAGGAGAGGAAAAAGGAAAAGGAAGCGACATACCAGTGGTAGAATCAATCGGTACGGAAGCAGTGTCGACGTGGGAACGCGAGTCGGAGAAGCGATAGTCGGGTTGGCGCAAAAGGGATGACGGTGATGGTGGTTTTGTTTGTTGGGAAGTTTGAAATGGAAATGGGTGACGAGCGAAAAGCGTCTTCCTGGCAGGTGGATGCTGAGGGAAAGCGCACGAAGAAGGGGTCAATGCCGTGCCACGGTTGCGAGGCTACAGTTGGGACCTCTGCTAAAGCTGCCCCGCCCCGCCGCCGTCGTCGCCGCCGCCGCCCTGCGACTGTAACTGTGTCGTCTTTCTTGCCAGGCAACTGCCGCACACCTGCCCTGCCCAGCCTGCTCTGCCCAGCCTGCTCTGCTCTGCCCTGCCCTGCCCTGCCTTGCCTTGTCTCTCTGTCAATCGATCAATCTCTTTGCCTCCCTCCCCCTCCCCCTCCCCTCCCGAAATCGCTCTCGATGGAATTTACCCCACGGCACCAACCGCAATGTACTCTAGACTTCTTTTTGCCCTCGCCGGCACCACTAGCCACGCCGGAGACTTCCACCCACAAAGTATAAAGAACTTCGCTTTCTCTCTCAGCCCGTCTCGAATTTTCAGAAAAATGTGGCACTTTCCTCGCCATCTCCAACCACCAGTCACGCGACAGGGGAGTTTCATGAAACATGCACGTGAGCCGCTCATCTCAGCTTACTTTACCCAACGTAACCGGGAAAAGTACTTATGAACCCTTTTCCCGGTTACTGCGAACCCTCGATATTGTGGTCTGTGGAATTAAAGATTGCGAAATAATTTCAACGGCGTTGTCTAACGTCATCTGACGCCTCGTTTCCTCCCCTCCAATGCACAGTGGCTCTTGGCGAATGCTGCGCCGGAGCCTCGTGGCAAGGAGGCGGGTTGCTAGGGCTGAATTCGAAAAAGCCCAATGACATGATTGCTTTAAGCAACTGTCAGCACTGACAAGCGTCGTGGACATTGTAAGGGCCCTTCAATCTCTCAGGGTGGAAGTTGCAAGAACAATTGGGCAGTACACACATCCCGCCTGCTCTCGCAACACGCCATGCCGACGTCAAGAAAGCCGTGCTGTGCAAGGCTTTGGCCTCCCCAATCTCCGACACCTGACATGCCTCGGCTCATGAAGATGTAAGAAGAGTCTCTGCATTTGTCGCCCGACATTTCTCCAAACCAAATATAGGAAGAAAGAGAAAGAGAAAGAGAAAGAGAAAGGGGGATGATGAGCTCCCGAGTGTTCTGGACACTTTGCACCCTTTGCTTTAGCGGACCGAGAATTTGCACTAGTAGGTGACGCAAAGTGTTCTCTGCCAAGTAAGAGGCAAGTTGCTCCAGGCTTCACCAGGAAACGTCGCGCGCTGCGGAATATGCCGGGATAACGATAGCTCAACCAAATCCCAACTTTTCATGCTATTTGAACCTGAAAATCCAGAAATCTTCCGGAACTTGCTCACATGCAATAACTGTTTGATCTTAAGCATCATGATATGAAGTATTTTGTAGAATTTTGATAATATGTATCTCGTAGTATTACGACGCAAAAGGTCATGGGGACTGTCGTAGCCGCCCTCGGTATCGATAATGGGACACAAGTCGGCATGTTATGGAGGTACATCAGGTTGTCCAACAGCTCCACCGATACACAGGTAGAACGGCATCACAAGTTTCCGGCCAATCAGGTGATCACATCTTCTCCAAGTCAGGCCACCAGCTCCTGAACGTCATATCCCTTGTCCAATACACGCATTGCATCCTTCACACATTGTGACAGCCCGACACCCACCTCGTCAGCCGCCATTGAACATTACCCAACATGCTTCGCACAACTCTCACCAAGAGGGCACTCCTCATTCCTCTCCGAGCCACCTTCGGGACTACCACTCGAGCTATGGCTGAAGGAGACACGGGAGCGCCTCCCAAGGCCGGTGGCCAAGGGTTAGCCACGAGCATCAAGACTTCGAATTGACGGTGCACGCGCTAATTGGGAACGATACAATTGTAGTGACGCCTTCCAACGTCGTGAACGCGCCAGCGAGGATTTGGCCATTCGCCAACGCGAGAAGGAGAAGCTCTTGGAGCTTAAGCGCAAGTTGGCAGAGCAGCAGCAGCATCTCGAGCGCTTGTCTCAACACATGTGAGTTCGCGGAATACTTTTCGATAAGCTTGTTTACTTTATCATGTCCAATTTTCTTGACTCTAAGCGTCGGAGATGAAGACCAAAGCTAATTCAAATTGATGCGTAGTGACGATATCACCAAGGATCAGGGAGGAGAAAAGAACTAAGTCGTGAATGGACATGCCCTCACACCCTGTCACCCCGTCATACAGCATTCGACAAGCTTCGGCGACTAAGAACATTCTTACCCCATTGAATTCCTATGTCTGACGCAGCTAGCAAGGAAACATATCAAGATTGAAAGTGAAGGAGAGCGAGGTGGTGTCAGAAGCGATCTTCAAGGCCATGCATTGTCATCACCATCCTCAAGCTGAACTACTGTACAGATGTCTGCTTCTTTTGTTCCTTTCCCGAAGCATTAGTGGAAGCTACTTTAGCTGTTGATTTGCATCTTTTATGAAGTCCTTGCCCGATAGCCGTCTTGTCGTGGCCTGAATGCGCCGCAAAAACAAAAAAAAAAAAAGAAAACTCCGTCAAGTGCAATAACGATCCTATAAGCTCGGATAAGCTATCGCCGCCCATAGTAGGAACGGTAAAATCCTTCAGCCGCATCGCTCTCTGGTCCACCGTAGTGACCGCTGAGCGAAGTGCTTGACTTCTGAGCAGCAGTGACTTTGGCTTGTAGTGCCGAAGCATTTACATCAATCCACTGCAGCTGCGTGAGATGGCTGTTCAGAACCCGTACAATCTGGCTCAACTGCGACAGAGGGAAATTGTTAGCGCGTGCTGCTGTCAACGGCACCTGATGTACACTTACAGGGTCCTCGGTCTTGGCACCCTTGCTGAGGGTGCCGGAAATGTCATTGATCTCTTTCACCATTTTGGACAAATCTCGAGACTTTTCATCCAATTGTTGAGTCAACTTTTCCGCCAGCTTGTACGTTCTCTCACGCTCCTGATCGGGACCGGCAAGCTGCTCTCCTGGCCCTATCTGTTTCGCAAACATGTCCTGCACCTCGGACTCATATCGATTCAACCAAGCCTCTAGTTCTTCCTGCTGGCCCTCGACAGCCGCCAGCTGGCGTTCAATTTCGTGGCTGGCCCGCTCAGCTTCGAATGTGTCGAGATATAATTTCTGTATTTTCTCTCCGTTTTCAACGAGGCTTCGGTCCCATGTCGAGACCGCAGTGGCTTGTTCCTTGAACTCCTTTTGGTACTTGTTCAAGTCAGAAGCCCATCGAGTGACAATATCCTCCATGGTCTTATTCTTGAGTCTGGCCATCTGCGACGTTGGCCCCGTCGTGGAGGCTCCTAAGGTAACGGAGGCTCCATTCTGGGCTGCAGCCTTGTTGTCCTCTTTGCTCTTCTCGCTTTCCTTGGCAGTCTCTGTAGCAGGCCTCGCGCCGAAAGGATTACTGGCCGAGGACGTCGATGTGGCACCGAAGAGATTGCCAGTCGTGGAAGCTGGCACAGCAGCCGGGGCGCCGGACAATGCAGCAGTGGTGGGAGCTGGCTGCGATGCTGTTGATGTCGCAGTCGCGGCAGCGCCGAATGGCGTAGAAGCTGGTTTGGAATCCGATGTTACAGGAGGTTGTGCACCCTTGAAGAGACTGCTTGAATTCGAAGCAGCGGCTGGTGCTGTATTCGTGGCCACTGTAGAGGCGGGCTTGATGTTGCCAAACAACCCACTCGAAGGAGTACTTGTTGCAGGCGTATTCGAGGTCGCAGCCGCAGAGCCCGTCGAGCCGCCTCCAAACAGACCGGTACCGCCTGCTGCTGTTGAAGCCGGTGCCGGGGCACCAGACGTTGTACTGGGCTTTGCGCCGCCGAAGAAAGAGCCAGCAGAACCTGCAGCCCCTGACCCGCCTCCAGTTGTTGACGTTGCAGGCGGTGCTCCAGCGCCGACTGCTGCCCCGAAAAGGGTACTAGATGATGAAGCAGTTGGTGCGGCAGGCTCGTTGCCGGAGAGAAAGCCTCCAGCTGAAGAATTGTTCCCGGTCTTTGTGCCACCAAAGAGTCCAGAAGCGGGAGGTGCTGCAGAGGACGAGGCTATTGTGGTCGATTGGGTACCGGGTCCAAACAATCCACCACCTAAAGCTGCAGACTTGGCCAAGTCCGCAGGAGGCGCACCTGCAGGAGTTGTTGATGCTATAGAGAAGATAGGCTTGGCTGGCGTTGCTGCCACCGTTGGCGGGACTGTGCTTGCCGTGGTTGTGGGAGGTTTGCCGCTTGCAATGTTTCCAAACGAAGTTCCTGAGCCTGCGAAGATACCCGATGCCGGCGCTGCGGCCGTTGTCGACGACGCGGCCTGTGGTTGAGAAGAGCTTTTCTGCGCTCCGAACAACAAGTTACCCGATGCAGGGGCACCGCCTCCAAAAAGGGCTCCAGTAGCTGGCTTGGAAGCGGGAGTAGTCGAGGCGCCACCGCCGAATAACTCCCCAGTGGAAGGGGTCGTGCTAGATGCACCAGTGCCGCTGAAGATGCCTCCGGAGGGTGTAGCTGCCGCAGGATTGGGAGATGCGTTGTTCGTCGCCTTGAAGGGGCCATCACTTGATGGAGTCGTCGAAGCACCTCCAAACAATGCGCCTCCGGTCGTAGGCGTGGCAGCTGGGTTTGCAGCTGGAGTGAGATTACCAAACAATCCGCCCGTTGGCTTCTGGCCGAAAAGACCGCCGTCGCTGTTGGGGGGAGCGGCGGTGTTGCCGGTTGTGGAAGCGGCTGGAGTTCCAAATGAGAAACTCGGTGTGCCTGCAGGGGTAGTTGTAGCTGCGAAAATTCCTCCGGTTGGCGGTGCCGTAGCGGTCGTATTGTTTGGTGGCGCGCTCGACGAGCTCGGCGTGCCGAATGTGAAGGGCATGGCGATGGACAGCGAGATGTCTGTTTCGTTTCAGAAGGCAACGGATGGAACAGACTGGTAGAGGGCGCGAGACTTCAGACACGATTCACGTCGGACAAGGCGATGAGCGAGTCGTGTTCGACAAAGGCCAGGGCAACCACTCGAAGTCTCTTGCCGATGTAGTCGACGGCCAGAATGAGGTCGTGTTTCGGAAAGCTTTGCGCTGCTGCAAGCTGATCGAGCTCCACGCGCTTTTGGAGCAGTACTCCGTACGGAAGGATGAACTGAGAACTTGCAAAAGACCCCACAATTATAATGGACACCCAATATTGTGCTATCGGCTTCTGGTGACCGCCAAATATCCCATCGACGAGCCCCGCGTGAGGCAGCATCAAAGGCGTTGCATTGTCCATCTATGTATCTATGTGCGCTGTCGAACCACCCGTTTCCCCGCGCGCAGCCATGTCGGCCTGAATAACGCTTTCGCCCTCGATCATTACTTCCACAAAACCCACCGAAGCCACCATGGCGTCGAACTGACCTGTTCATCCAATTATCGTCAAAGGCTCAGTACCAAACCTGTCGGAACTTGCCTTCGTGTGCCCGTGAATACCGGTTTATATCCTGCCAGGCCCCATTCATCGCGTATGCTTCCGCTTCAGGCGAGCAGCGGGACCATACAGCATTCCAAGCATGACTACATCAGAGAGTCTGGAACCTCCAGTGGAAGTGAATCATGCCGATCCTGGAGCTCGTCATCTAGGTGCGCTCTTTGTTTACGAATTCCCCAAGAAAGGAATATGATAGGAGCTCACGGTGAAATCAGCTGAGTCTGAGACATCGGACTCGGAGGATCAGTTCACAGATGCGCACTCAGGACCGACATCACCAAACGTCACCTCGCCTGTGCCAAAGACGCGCGTCGAGAAAGTCGATTCCAATCCATCTTACGGTCAAGTTCCCGGCACAGATGCCTATAACATGAGAGAAGCTGATGCGCAACCCGACGAAATTGTTGTCAACGAAGAATCGGACGAGGACAAGGCGTCACAACAAACGCCCCAGCTAGAAGTTCCCCTGACTGTTGTCGAGGTCGTTGCAGACGAGAATGGCACTACCCCTGCTCCAGAAAGCCACTCTCGCGTCGATGCAGAGCCAGACTTAAAACTTGATTTTGAAGGCGGAGTAGTCAGAGGAGAGAAGGACGAAGCGGACGAAGCGGGCGAAGCTGACGAAGACGGCTTTGGCGACGACTTTGACGATTTCGAAGAAGGAGGGCAGAATGACGACTTTGACGATTTCGACGATGGGTTCGAGCAGTCGCAGCCTATTTCAGCAGATTTACCAAGTCCTCTCCCAGTACAGCCATCAGTCCTTCCATTTGTAGGATCCAGCGTTCCCACGTCTGACCATATCTTTCATATCTAATTTGTCGTCCGACAGATGATACCCGATTTCGACGGTCTAGGCCCCGACGAAGTTCTTTCTACAACCGAGCCCTGTTTAGACAGCCTCTTTCCTCCCGATGAGCTCGACCTGTTGCCGCCACCGGCTCTTCCCACCGAAACATCTGTGTTTCTGACTCCACGCTCAGCCTCCCTATGGTCCCAATTGGTGGCTCCTCCGCCGCTGGCTCCCCCCGACTGGATACGCTCCAGAACCCGTCGCCTATTTCTGGTCTCGCTCGGTGTCCCAGTCGATTTAGACGAGATCCTACCAGCTTCGAAACAAAAGAAGCTCGTCCTTCCCTCACTCAATTTACGAGTCTCGTCCCCACGGACATCAAGTGACTCAAGATCCGCATCGCGACTACGGCAAGGGGAAGGCAACGTCTCGTCGACCTCGGTGGATACCCAAGGAAAGCCCACGGGATCCAAGAAGAGGAAAGGTCCGCCCCCTGAACCAGAGCTGGATCTGGTAGCCGCACGATATTTGTGTACGACGACAGATGAGGCGCTGGATGGCATGACAGACGAAGAATTGAAGGAGCACGTTTCCAAATTAGAGGCGATGCAAGACACTGCCAAGGAAGTCTTGGAGTATTGGCGCAAAAGGACCGACGAGAAGATAGGAGACAGAGAGGCGTTCGAAGGAGTCATAGAGAACCTGGTGAAGCATGCACGGAAATCTAGGAAATAGGGAGCATGATTGATTAAGCGGCATCGCCCACAATTGAGGGTCTACAACTGGTCTTGGGTCTTTTTCGATGGTCCGCCACGGGCTTTTGCCTCCTGATACGATTGCGATAACGTTATCTCCAATAATGTATTTTCCAGTTCCCTCGAAGAATGTCGGCCGTTTTTGGCAACGAGCTTCGTGACCTAGGCCCTCATCTGATTTACCGGCTTCCCAACCAGATACATAGTGGCCGTGGGCCTCTTCCACTTTTGTGCCAACAGACCTTGGTACACCGCCCAGAACAGAATCTAATCACACTTTTGACATGCCTTATCTCAGTGACCTGAGCGCTCTCTCATAGCGTCATTAACAGAAGACTACAGCTCAGGAGGTGGTAGGCTCCAGAGTCACACCACTGTTGATCACGCTATCAGTCTCTGCATCCAATTTCGCCCACAATCTGACTGGGAGGGAAAAACTTACGCTGTGATTGTGGCCCATCCAATGAGACGCCAGTGCTTTTCGATACGTCGACTGAGAGCGACCTTCTCGCCAATATTGGTACAAGCTGGGCTGATAAGGACAAGCTTGGCGGCATCGTTCTTGATGGCGGCTACCTTGGCCCCGGTCGAGGTAGAGCCGATGTTGACCATGATGAATTCATTCTGAGCGAGCTTAGCGACCTTGGCCTGCTTGCCGTCGGCGGTACGCACGCCAAGAAGGCGACGCAGCAAATAAAAGTTGACTTCGATTTCACTGTAAATTTCTGGCAGTCGGCCCTTGAGCCCAAGCACGAAGCCGACGAGACGATCAGCTCGGCAGAGTGTCGGGTCGATTCGTGTACCGACACCGATCAAACCGCCGGGGACGGCGTATTTCAGATCGTTGGCCTCCGAGTTGAGAGAAACGATGCGGGAAAAGATTGGTGTACACTTCAGGGCGCCGCTGTCATCACGAGAAACAATGCCGGGTCGAATCTCGATCTCATCGCCCAGCTTCACAACGCCGTGTAGGATACTCCCACCAGCAACACCGCCCTTGAGGTCATCGATCTCAGCGCCTGGTTTATTGACGTCGAATGAGCGAATTACTATCATGTGGGGATCCATGGAGAAGTCTCGTGGGGGCACAGGGATGGTGTTCACAATGGCTTCGTTGACGGCGTCGATGTTGAACTTCAGCTGAGCAGAGATAGGGATGACTGGCGATTTCCCGGCGACTGTTCCTCTAATGAATTTGAGAATCGACTCGTATTGTTGCTGTGCCGCTTCTTCTCTCATCAGATCAACCTTGTTTTGCAGGATGATGATCTTGTCGAGCTTCATGATCTCAATGGCAGCCAAATGCTCCGAAGTCTGGGGTTGGGGGCAGGATTCATTGCCCGCGATCAAGAGCAGCGCGGCGTCCATGACCGCGGCCCCTGACAACATGGTGCTCATGAGAATGTCGTGGCCAGGGCAATCAACAAATCTGTCCATCATATCGTCAGACAAGCCCCGCATATCATAGCCCGCCTGAGTTTTGGCGCAGACGCAGAGAGGAGAGGACATAACTCACGAAACATGTCGCAATAATCTGTACTTTCCGCTACAGCCATCGCGCTCACAGGGAGGGTCGACCTCCTTCTCGCTCTTGTAACTTCGATAGCAACCCGGTCGAGGGCACTCAGGAACGTCACACTTGTAGATCTTGGCGTTCGCATAACCCAGCTTGATGGTGATATTTCGGATCAGCTCATTCTTGAAACGAACGGTTTGTACGCCAGAGATGGCCTTAACAACTGTCGACTTTCCGTGAGCGACGTGACCGATGGTGCCGATATTAATGGTCGCCTGGCGAGCGATGATCTCTGGCGTTAAGGGAGTTAGGCTGCTGACATCGAGGTCCTTGGGATCGGTTTGGGGTGGTAGCGGGGGTCTTTGCACAGCAGGCTCCGGCACAGCAGACTTTTTGAGGGCTGACTTCAACGGCTTTTCATCAAAGCCATCGCCGATTCCGCCATTCTCAACGGACTCTCCAGAGTCAGACTCGGAGTCAATGTCGTCGTATTTGGAATCGCCGTTCGACATGATGGCGGGTTGTTGGCGGGGCGGACGTCTAGTGACGAAATATGAGTTTGCTTGCTTCTCGATATGAGTTCTGCTCCGCCGCGAGTGTGCAAGAGTGCCAATCGCAGCTTTTGCTTCGGGATTGAGAGAAGTCGAGGCTGATGGGTGTTTTTCCTGGTATATGCTCGACGTGAGACATTCGCCAATTTTTCGTCAATACCTGAAGCTCCTAAAACCGTGGGGTTTCCAAGTTGTCAAATTTCCTCGTGTGCAGCGCGCACCGCACAGGGGGGGGGGGATGACTCTACGCTAGTCCTTTTGTGGTCCGATAACCCGATAAGCTGGGCGTGAAAACCCCCCTCCTCGGTTGATAGTCGGCGACAGCTATTGGTCTCCTCCCGCCTACCCGATAAACAACTGGTATGAAATGAACAAGAGCTGCAAGGCGATGTGTTAACATGGGATTCGTTTCAGTTTACCACGTGCTCCTCATCCATACAATGCGAAACAATTCTTCATTTGATAAGCTCTCTAGTCCTCCGTAGAGACGCAACCATGTTCATTGCCAAATGTCGCAACCTGCGTAGTGATGCGAAATACTGCCACCTACTGTGTCACTGGGTGGTTTTAAATCCCCTCCTCGGGGAAGCGTTGACCTACATGATGACTTCGCTGACCATGTGTAAAGGCTGCCCGTCTCTGCGGCGTGCTTTCAATAGCTATCACGAAGACACTTTGACCTCCCGTAGAAATCACGCAATATGGAGATGGCAGCGCAACTAGAGCACGTCTTTATGCCGACGTTGGCTTTTAACCACAAGCGTATCAGTGGATCCGGTCAAGATGCACGAAGTCTTCATTTTGACAGGTCATGGTCTCCAACAGAATAATAACACGTCTCAGATAGTGGTCTTCGGAGCACATTTTTTTATTCAGACGGCCATGTCGGCTGGGACACGAACTCAAGTCCCCTAAGGGTGGTCTTCAAGTGAATTAGAATTAGGTATGAATATGCTAGTGAGTCCGAAGGTCTCAACGGAGTTCATAGGTGTCTGCCGTGTCCATTCTGCACGACACATATATCGGCAAGAGAAGTCAGCATTGTATTGTGAAAATGGTGCACTGGGGCTGACAACTATCGTGCACAGTCGGCTCGCAAGTATCACGACATGGCTTGCTGCGACAAGATTTCTGTTATTGAGGGCGGCAGCGAGTGCCGTGGCAAGCAAAGGTGGCAAGCCAACGTCGTACGGTTACAGCAGAAACGAAGTAGCGAATCCAGACGTCCGCTTTGCCGCCCAAGAGCTGCACGTTGCTGCAAGTCGCTGCACGCGGGCATTGCATCACGCGGCGCCGTCACACCATGCGGCGTTTTGATTGGGCCATGACAGCATCTGATTGTATCCTGGTCCTCCGCTGACCGACTGGCAGCCAAACTTCTCGGCCCAATGAGCTGCAGAAACCGCAAAACAGACGATAGCCGCCGCAGGGGTCCTGGCATCTCCAGCCAATCAGATAATCGGTATGCACGCGCCGTTGCAGGCCCATCTTCCAACCCGACATCGCATCGCAACCCTGCCTTCGATCGCTGAGAATTACTCGGCCATCTGACCTTTTGTCCCGTCCGAACCGGCTTTGGGCAAAGAATACGCCTTCCATCACGTTTCCTGGGCCGGAGTCGGGTTGGCTTCCGCCCACGAAAGCAGTGATGGCAGCATCACAACCAACAGCTTGAATCCAGCACGGCGAGATGACCAGTCAATACTTGCAACCAAAAAAGCCAGCTTCAATCTTCATGAGAAATTACTTCCTTCGATTCGGATCAAAAACAGAGGTTCCGTCATCTAATCCCCTCGAGTCCTCTTGCAAAAATCAACTTTGAGGGTCTCGGTTTTACACTCTGCTTTGATCGTGATGTTTCCTTCATGGCCTCACCATAGTCGCTGATGGAATTCAAAGTGTGTATGAACATGAAGGCATGGTGCGACTCAAATCGGCACGTCGCATTCTGGGGGGGTAAAGACCGGCGTCTAACGATCCGAGTTGTCTCCTGTGATCCGACCAGCCCGTCTGCCTATCAGATGCCGCATACTCTATGCGCCAGCTTTCCCATGCATCAAGTTCCCATCACACCAGAATTCTGCTTTGGAGACCCCCGCATCTGTTCGTCGCATTCGGCGCCAACAGCTGAGCTCCTTGGGTGGGCTCTCTGCCTTCGATTTTTGCCGCCGCTCTCAAAAGTGTTGTGCCCCCGGTCCAAGTTGCGGATGTCGGTTCCTTTTCCTGTTCTTGTTCCCCGTTAGCTGGTCTACGCGATTTTACTTCTTCAATTTCTTTTTTTTTTTGGATCTCGACGCTTTTGACTGCAGCTCGGGCCCGAGAGCTCTAGCCATAGTCGTGAGGACCAAGCAACTTCCACAAGCCTCATCCCAATCTCACAGCCATTACTATGTCGACACCGTCATAAATTGATTACAAACTCTCACATACACATAGAGTCATTTGAGACCACTTCACAATGAATGGGAAAGGTCCGTCTCTTTTGAATACGCAGTCCGGTCGGTCAACTTTGTACGGCGAACGGCGACTAACACACCCACAATATGCAGGTGTTGATGAGAAGAAGCGGCCTGCCGCTCTAAATCTCACACCCAGACGGTCAAATTCTTCATCCACAAGTAGTTCATTGAAGATACCAAGGACGCCACGATTTGCCGAAGCAACGTCGGTCAACTCACCCGTAGAAGACACCAAGTCTCCCTTTGTCGACCCCGTAAAGCAGGAGACGGATGGTACACTACAAGAGCCTGGCGTCGTCGGTTTCGGCTACATCGGCCGCCAGGAGGAGACCGCCACGGTCCCAAAGACCCCTCTGAAAAGCGCCATGAAAATGCCCGGCACGCCAGCAAGGCAGTTCAGCAACCCTCTGAGCCCGACCTTCCAAGAAGAGCAGATTCTCGAGAAGGTCGAGGCAAAGAACGACAAGCAACAGGCGAAGGATGTGGTAAGTTGCTTGTTTGCTTCTTTTGGTATCTGAATGCAGTGACACCGTTCTGACGCTCTTGTTCACTACGTAGAAAATCAAGACGCGGGTGCGCATGGCCAAATTCGCCTTGCGGGGCGTCAACTTCAGCTGCTCCCTCATCATATTGTCGATGCTGTCGACCTCATTTGCCATTTTCAACTCGACCAAGTCTCTTGCCGCGGCGAGCAAGTTCACGCCATGGGCTCCCAACACACAAACGTCGGCTTGGCCTCAGAAGCTCACACTTGCCATGGCTTGCGTGTCTCTGTTTGCCTGCGTCATGGTCTTCATCGCCTACTGCCGCGGAGGACACAGGAAGGCCACCAGAGTCAGCACTTATTACAGCATGTTCGCTATTGGTTGGGTGAGTTCTTGCCTTTTCCCCTGGGTATGCTGCTCACAGTGCCATCTTGTTGCTGACGGTAATGCGCTCGACCAGTTCATACTGAGCATGCTCCTCTGGGTCATCACCGCCGTGATATTCCAGCACAGCAAAAATAGCAGTGACAACAAAGACATGTGGGGATGGGCATGTACCAACAACCAGCGCTCCGAGATCTACTCAGACAAGATCGACTACGTGCTCGTGTGCCGTCTTCAGAACTGGACGCTCATCTGCATCATCATCGAGATTGTCGTCGAGGTCATCAGCATCTCGCTGTACAGCATCGTCTTCTATCGCTTCTACTCGAAGCGCCGTCTCATGAAGTCCATGGACCTGCGAGATCGCGCCCGTTCAGACCTCTACCTCGCGCAGTTCCGGTCCCAATCAGCCCCCAACACGCCCGGCTTTGGTCCCAAATCACCCGCCCTCAGCAGCTACGCCATGTCTCCGCGCCACCCACCTGCCGCTTACCGGAACCTTTCTGACGTGGACGGGACGAGTCCCTTCACCCCAGGGGGCAAGCTCCCTGTGCCACAGTCCCAGTTTGCCTCGCCCCAGCCTGGCTTCAAGCTCCAGCCCCCTCCCGCCAAGGCACCCTCTGCCACTCCCAGAACCGTCCAGGCAGCCTTCTCGCCAAGCGTCGCCCCAGCCGCTCGAACGCCGTCGCCGCCTGTTGAGCAGGCAGCACCGCAGGCAGCAGATGAGCCTACGTACGAAGCAGTCCCCATCCCCGGTGCTTATGCTGGCCAGGCCATCAAAAGTCCGCCGCCTCATCAAATAGTCTTCGGGCAAGCACAATGAGCGGAGTAGATAATTCCATTTTTGGCGAGGAAATTTCATAGCGAAGTGTCACTGGCATGGGACGGATCACGTTTCGGTACGCGAAAGACAGGCCGCGATCGTGTACCTTCCTCTTCCTCTTCTTTTCCTACCCTGGAGTGTTCCGATCTTTGGGCGTTCCTTCTTCTTTTTCCTTTCAATTATCAGGAATGCTGCACCTCATAGCCGTCGTAGCTCTCGATACCTGTGCACGGACACGAAGTCGAGTTGAATAGCCATGATATTGTGCTGCGCTGTGTGAATATATCTTGGTCCAATGGCAGAGCATTGACATGTCCAACCGGGCCCTGCTGAGTCTTGTGGATGAGGGGGTTCTTTGCTCAAAGAGCGTATTCGCTCAATAATAACCTCATGGCAGTGCGTCGTGAGTCTCACAGGACTGCCTAATCATGTCCGCGCTGCGAGCCTGGACGCGTTGCATGGACAGATCTGCATTCATTGCGAACAGGGCACAGATCAGCTCGAGCAACTTTGCAGACATTTCAATTCAAACAGCGACTCCTAGATACAGACACAACAGGCGCCATGATATCGGGTAAAGACAGAAGAAAACGTTTGCATTACTTTTGTGATGGCCCATTCACGCCTTTCATCATTAAGGGGCGCGAACAGACGTCTCCGGCCGTTCCTCAGCAGCGTGTTCCATTTCCTGTCTTCTCCTGCTCGTCACGTCACCCATGCCCAGGCTGCCCCCCGTCCTGTCGCTGCAAGCAAAGATCTAGGTAAAGTACGACGAAAGGGAGGCAGCCATGACGCTGCAATGTCCTCACTGCAAATCGCAATTCTATCAGAACGATAAAACAAAACCAATCAACCGGCTGTTGATGGCGACAAAAACAAACGAGCCCTGTCCCCTCTTTTTTGTCTTTCTGTCGCTAGAAAGATGTCGAGATGAGGGTCGTGCGCAGAATTTGTGCCAAGTGAGCACCCCGAGAGGAGGGGGTCTGTCAAGTTAGTGTCAATCAGCGGACAAATCGTACCAATGTATCAGATGAGATCGGCCACGTTCATCGGCATTTCCTCGATCTGAGTGCTGTAAAACTGCTCAATCTCACGCATCATGCGGACATCATCGGCCGTGACGAAGTTGATGGCAACGCCTTTTCGGCCAAATCGACCACCACGGCCGATACGGTGGATGTAATTTTCCCTATTCGCCGGCAAATCGTAGTTGATGACTAGAGAAACCTGCTGGACGTCGATGCCGCGGGCCAAAAGATCCGTGGCAATCAGCACACGGGAGGAGCCGGATCGGAACTCCTTCATGATGAGATCACGCTGAGCTTGGTCCATGTCGCCGTGCATGGCGGAGACGGTGAAGTCACGGGCAGTCAGCTTGTCAGTGAGCCAGTCGACCTTTCTGCGCGTGTTGCAGAATATCACGGCCTGAGTGATAGTGACGGTCTCGTACAGGTCGGAGAGCGTGTCCAGCTTCCAATCCTCCTTTTCAACGGCAATATAGAATTGCTTGATACCCTCCAGGGTAAGTTCATCCTTTTTGACCAGAATGCGGACCGGGTCGCGCATGAATCGGGTAGTGACCTCCAGGACGTCCTGAGGCATAGTGGCAGATAACAGAACGACCTGGGTAGACTGCGGCAACAGTTGAAAGATGTCGTAGATTTGGTCTGTGAAACCACGCGACAGCATTTCATCGGCCTCGTCCAGGACGAACATTTTCATGGCGTCAGTCTTGAGAAAACGACGTTGAATCATGTCCTGGACTCGGCCAGGTGTACCAACAACGACCTGAGGGCCGTCCTGGAGCGCCTTCATGTCATCCCGGACGCTGGTGCCACCAATGCAAGCATGACACTCAACGTTCATGAAGTCGCCAATAGCGACCACAACCTTCTGAATCTGCTGAGCAAGCTCACGAGTAGGTGCCAGAATCAAGGCCTGGCACTGCTTAACGGCGGGATCAATCTTCTGCAATACCGAGATTGAGAACGTGGCAGTCTTGCCGGTACCAGACTGAGCCTGGGCAATCACATCGTGGTTCTTGATCACGGGCATGATAGCGCGCTGCTGGATAGCGGAAGGGCGCTCAAAACCGTAGGCATAGACTGTGGTGGTGAAAAAATTAGAAATAGGTCATGAGGCCGTGTCGGGACAACGGCAGGATATCTGTGCCCGACTCGTAGAGAAGACGCGATATTTCTTCACTCACCACCACGCAAGAGCTCGGCCTTCAGGGCCATATCATCAAACGAGTCGACGGTCTCATCGTAATTGGACTCGATCTGTCCTGTATTTGAGGAAGATTGGGTCAGTCATGTTACGCAGCAGTCATCTCCGACTTGGGTTTGCGGGGGGGAGGGGCAACGGCGTGCGGGCCACGATAAAGCGATATCGTCGAGGGGTCTGGTCCGCAGCCATCAAGCAGGCAGAATGCGCACGAGATACTGATGCAGAAGCGAGAACCGCCAGAGGGGCCCGCGGGAAGCGCTGCACATCCCGGCAGCCGGCGCATGGGGAAAGACTCACCCTCAGGGACATCCTCGAGTCCCTTGTCAGTCGCCATGTTTGCGGTTTGTGAAGCGAAATCTGGACCAAGCGCAGCTCGACCCAGATGATAGTAAGGACGTGGGGCGACGAAGGCGTCTGAGGATTTGCAGGCTTCACTCGAAGGAAGGCTGCGAAAATCTCGAGTGTATATTGACCACCGGATCTGCGTGCTCTCGTAGGATGCGAGAGCCGTAACAAGATCTAGGAATTTGGTTTGTCTCTGGTCGCGATGTTCCTGAGGAGAAAGGGTTGAGGAAAAAAAAATTGCCCGCTGAGGGGCACTGGCTGCTGGTTATATGTAGTCTGTAGTTTTTTTCAAGAAATGATCCAATCAGTAGCGGCGGAGAGCTGTGGGGCCCACGCTTAGGGTAATCGAAGGCCGCCCTGGTGAGCGAGCACATGCATGCACCACGGTCAAAGTATAAGCAGAGGCAGAAAACTCATTTTCTAGCCCGTTTTCATCCGCCGTGCCTCGCCCCCCAAGTCGGGCGATTCGTCCCAGGCCGTAGTCAAGGGTTTTTTTTTGTCCCCTTTCCTTTCCTTTACTTTTCTTTTCGCCATTGTTGTCCGATCACCCAGCCACTTCTGCCCCGGCAACAACAAGCCAGTGGAATTTTTGCGCATGTTGTCGCGCCCATCGCCAGTGACAAAGCTTTGTGGCGTGCTACAACACAATACTAATGAAAACCTTCTCTGCATCGCCACGAAGACTCGCGCAGCCGTGCACCTCCCATACGATTGGATCCATCAATTCAAGAAAAAGACATCGCAAGGGAGGTTGGTGGATCAAGTCGAGCCTGCGTTAAGTTTGGCATTGACGCCACAGACACATTCACAGCCTTCGTTTGAGCAAATGAATAAAGTCTGCATTCCACGGTGGTGATGACCATCACCTCTTTAGATACCGAATCTCGACCCTGACTGTGTGCCGCACGGCCCATCGCTTGACGCCCACACCTACTTCAAGCATGCCATCTGCTGCGTCAGATCTCACCTTGCTGCACAATGGAGGTGCAGGCTCAATGCGCCGGTGTCACCCGGTTCAGATGGACGCGAGGTGTGTCGAACCTGAAAAGGAGTCAGACAGCACACTTCCATCCCACGTGCTAGGTGTGAAGCCCTTAGGCAACCTCTATCTTTCGGATGAGCCGAATGCTAAGGTCAATTGTGGAATATGGCGCTTCCTTCCCGATGAACTGCTGATGTTTGTCGTGGAGAACATGGATGCCGTTTCACTCATGAAGCTGGGGTCGACATGCAAATTCTTGTTTGCGTTCTGCCATTCGGAGGAACTATGGAAGCCGCTGTTCCTCAAGTAGGTTCTCCCTCCATCTCATCTCGCCCTCTGCCGATTGGTGCCTTCGAAGGCAATTTTGCCTGATCCTAATCCTGTATTGCCTGGGACCAGATGTAGGTGGCTGATGTATGCTGTCATGTGTCCACCAGGCTATCGAGTTCGTCCATACAATCTTTAAAGTGGCTTGGTTCGTGGCGATCAACAGTTTTGGCACTGCCTCACAGCAAAGCGGCCATCCCAGACTGCGGAAATGTGTTTTCGGATGTCCTGCATCGACCATTTGCTTGCAGCAGGGTGGACTTGTCCAGATTTACACAAGACATTCCAAAGGGCAATAGAATTCAGCGGATGGGGGACCTGACCTACGAGCAATATGCTGATCGGTGGACCGAAACGCCCTTTGTCCTCACAGGCTGTGTTCAGCAATGGCCTGCTTGGCATAGATGGACAGTCGACGGGCTGCTGAAATCGCATGCCAACGTGGTGTTTCGAGCAGAAGCAGTCGACTGGACGCTGGAGAGGTACGTCGAGTACATGGAAAACAATAGAGATGAGAGCCCTCTATACTTGTTCGACCGCAAATTTGTAGAAAAGATGGGTACTACGGTTGGTCATGAGCATGGCGCAGCATATTGGAAGCCCGACTGCTTTGGACCTGACCTGTTTGAGGTTCTCGGGGAAGAGCGGCCGGCGCATCGGTGGCTCATAGTTGGACCCGAACGTAGCGGTTCGACCTTTCACAAAGATCCCAACGGCACGAGTGCCTGGAACGCCGTCATTCAAGGCGCCAAATATTGGATCATGTTTCCCCCGGCTGCCCAGGTCCCTGGAGTTTACGTGTCCAAGGATAGCAGTGAGGTCACTAGTCCGCTCAGCATCGCGGAGTGGCTGTTGACTTTCCATGAAGAGGCAAGGCGGCACCCCGATTGTATGGAGGGGATATGCGGCGCGGGAGAAATGGTCCACGTGCCCAGCGGATGGTGGCATCTTGTACTCAACCTGGAAAAGGGGGTCGCGCTGACGCAGAACTTTGTGCCCAAGTCGCCGAGCCTGGGCCTGCTATCTGAGGTACTCTTATTCTTGAGGGACAAGGCTGACCAGGTGTCGGGGTTCGACAGCCATGTTGAGCGGCCTTTCGACTTATTCGTCGATAGGCTGAGACAGGAGGATGGCGACGCGTTGGAAAAGGCTTTGAAGCTGGCCGACGAGAAGAGCGGCAGGAAACGGAAGTGGGACGACGTCGTCGGCAAGGACGATGAGGCAAAGACCCTGGGAGGAGGCTTCACTTTCGGCTTTGGAGGGGACGACGATGCTGACGACGAAAGTAGAGCGGCTTGAGTGATGGAAAGAAAGGCTCGTGGAGAAGAAGGGAGGGAAGGAGAACAAAGAAAATAAAGTCGATGACGATGAAAGAACCTGCAAGTGCTCGGCTCGCTCGCCCTGTCCTGTAGCTCGACTGACACTTACACGCGCGTTGTGCTGAGCCCAGACTTGAGACTTGCACGAAATGATTCATTGTACAAACGCGTCTGCCAGCGTCGTGCACACAAAGAAAGGGGATCTGTAGACAGATCGGCGATGTGGTTACATCTCCATACTAGTAGTGCTCTGTTGCTTTACTCGAGCTAATAATTCGTGATACAACCCCCCACTGCACATAGTACATACCTTATGTACTGTATGTACTACTTATTAAGAGGTAATACGGCTTTGGCTGTCAACTGCCTTACTAGTCGCTGGACCCCCCTTTCTTTCCCTCCGTAAGGGGGGGGCGGGGGGAAGCTGGCCTAGCCCAATCAGAGCACCCGACAGGCCCGACCACATCAGACCAAACGCTTCCTTCCTTCCGCTGCCGCCGAATCATCAGCACTTCAGCCTCGCGTCGCCTCCGCAACACGTCGACTGTCAGCGCATGGATATGCCGCCTGCGCACGCTTCAGTTGCTGTCGTTCTCGCCTCTTCGGCGGCACCGTATCTGTCGCTGGCTTTCCAGCCCTCATTGTGACTTCTTTCGGCTTCGCATCCTCGCGGCGCAATGTGAGCCCTCCGTCCCGGTCAACTCGTGTCTAACCATTTCCCGTCTGCTTTGCGTATCGCGACAAACGCTTTGGCAATCGCTTAGCTTCGTCACCTGGCCACTTGGTGCCTTTTTCACTTCTCGCCTTGCTTCTTGCTCTTCTCCTTCTGTCCTGCTTGTCTTTCTCTTTGATCCGTAAGTGGCGTCTTGTTTTTGAAGCCCCCGCCCCCCACCCATCTTTGCTTGGTCGACCGCGCTGTTATGTTGGTGCGCGAATCCTGACATTGTGTGAAGGACCGAGACTCCGCCAACAAAAGCTTCACGTCTCTTTGCGGAAACTATTTGGTCTGCTTCTCATTGCCACGGCTTCCTTCCAGCGTCTTGACATCGGACCTCCGCAGGCGCAGCAGATCCGTATGCGCTCCGCTCGCGGATCGTCACCTCGCTCCTTCACCTTTCTTTCGGGCCGTTCCTTTGTATCTCGACATCTGATTGAAGTGTTGAATTCCAATCTGAGCTCCTTATCTTCAACTGCCGACCCAGCTTACCTTAAATATGGTTTCCGACGAGCATTACGATCTTTGCCTGCCTGTTCTTCAGAACAAATCTCTGGAAGATGAAGACAAGACGGATAGACTTGAGGAAATCCTGAAAAGGGAGACCAGTTTGACTGGCTCGGCTCTCGAAAATGTCATCTTGGATGCCATGTGGAGGTTCAGAGAGGGTAGTGGCACGGCAGCTTCTCCTCCCCCCTTACGGCCGTCGATTCTGCGACGTTCATCTCCCGCCTCCTGGCGTGGCTCTCCGACGCCCTTGTCGGGTTCACCGAGACTTGCCGTCAGTCCGCTTGCTCCGCCAGGCTTCATACCTTCAACCTTCAGCAGGGCCAAGTCGTCGACGGTATCCCCCTTCTCCTCGCCTCGAGCATCGCCACGCCTCGCCTTCGCTACGCCCGCTATACCTCATAGTCCGAGTCTAAACGCGTATGAGTTCGCCAGCGATTCCACCCCGGCAACAGAAATTCTCGGCGACTACCAATCAGAGAATGTCGAGTGGCTGGTCAACGATGATGCACCAAGCACCTCGTCGTCGGTGGCGAGCTCGAGTGTGCTGAATGCCGCTGCGCCCGAGTTCTCTTCCATGTCGTCGCAGCAAAGCGACATGTCACCCTACGATATGCTTCGGTCGATTCTGGGCCAGACACGCACGGATGAAGAAATCGAGGCCGCTTTAGCTGCTCATAGCTACGATCTGAGTTCCGCGATTGCTGCCATCATGGAGAACCAGAGCCAGGATGGCGGATTACCGTCAGCCTCTCACGATGAACCGAAAAGTATTCTGATTGGGAAATCTCTTTCGTCGGAAGGAAGGCCAGCTACTCCCAACAGCCAAGCCAAGTCCGGAGTAATTTGCAAGTTCTACATGTCAACGGGTCAGTGCTTGCGCGCCGACTGTCGCTTCAGTCATGACCTCAGCAACCATCTCTGCAAGTAAGTGCGCCCTGGTTTCTGCTCTCGGCGTATGTCAATTCTCTCAGACCACCCAACCTGACCGTCATTAGATACTGGATCGTGGGCAATTGCCTTGCGGGAGATACGTGCGTATTTTCACACGATCCATCGACTTTCGTAAACAATGCACCACTGGATGAGACTGGCGCCTCAGTTCAGGGACAGGGAAACTTTCAGCTGCCTGATATGAGCTCATTTCCACGTCTCCAGTCAAAAGACAGTGAACAGAACAGCCATCTCGGCGGCGAAGGAACCAGTCTCATAGCGGCAGGCCTCAACCCGCCTCAGGGACCGAAACATTTTCACGGCACAGAGAGTCCGCGTCTGCGCTCCAGGCCCGGCAGCAGGCACCAGACCGGCAAAGATTTCAGCTTGGGTGCGTTGGCAATTGATGACAATGAAGCCTTCCCGTCACTGGGATCGGCATCCAGCAAATCGGGCAAGAAACACCATGGCAAGCGCGGTGGTCATGGTCACGGGCACAAGGAATTGATTCCCAACTCATTGGCGGATATTGTCAAGATGTCGCCTTCGCCATCGCCCGGGTCGCCAAGGCTCGAGTCTAGAAGACTGGCGAATGGGCATTCTTCAGGGAACAGGACCGGCGAAAACAGTGCCGCAGCTCAGTCGATTCCCAGCCCCAAATATATCCCTTGGCTGGAAACCGGCGATCGGGCGAACAAGGCATACCTGAAAGCTCGCCAGGATGCCATCAAACATGGTGGGTTACGCAACAAGTTTCTGCAAAGGTAAGTAAGCGGTGCAAGAGACTGGCCACATCAAAGAGGCTCGGATGCTCTAACACACACCGGTGAACAGCGCGGCACAAGCGTGGAACCGAAACGACGCCAGAGCAGCCAAGGCTCTCAGTCTACGTGGGCAGAGCGAAAATGAGTTGATGCGAAAGGCTCACAGAGAAGCCGCGCGGGAGCTCTACGAGCATCGCAACAGTCGCGCTAACAGCTCGGCTGAGATATTCGTGGATCTACACGGCCTGCACCCCGAGGAAGCAGTCGAGTACCTGGAGAATACACTGCTGCAAAATAGTAGAGAGTCACGAGCCGTGTACGCCATCACCGGAACCGGTCATCACAGTAAGAATGGAAAGGACAAAGTAGGCAGGGCGATCCGCGGTTTCCTAAACGAGTGGAAGTACGCATATCGCGAATTCTCGGTACCCGGAGATCGAAACAGTATGGGAGGTATACTCGGGATCGACGCTCGAAGTTACGACAAGTCCCTCGCAAAGGCAGGCTCCAAGGGTAGGGGAGATGGTAATGAGGCAGAAGAGGCGGTCGATCTACTGAGCCAGGGTGTGGAAATTGGGGATGGCAAAGTTCGACTCTTGGTCAGGGATCCGCCAAAGGGCCCCAGCGGCAGCCGGCGATGGTAGCAGCAGCAGGCCCTGAAGCGATGGCGATTGAACGGTGTGGGAAGACAAGCAGAAGGCGGAAAATGAGACCGGACGCATATCACGAAGCGATGCCTAGATTAGATGACGGGCCATGGTGGTCGGCGTGAAGAGCTGGTGAACGGAAGCGACACATGAAGTTGGGACTGGGGATGCAAAGTGTCGGGCGCCAAGTCCCATGCACTACAAATTAAAGTGCCGCGGTACTTACATCACGTAGCACTAATTGACGACGCGGCGGGTTGTACGGAGTAAATCACGTACTTTAGTATGACGTTCATTCCGGGGCCGGAAGAAGCCGCGGCCAGGACCCCTCCTGCCTTGGACGGACTGGTGCTTTCGCGCTAGACCAGTCTCGGCGGTTCAACGCCCACGCAACGCGACCTTGAAATAGAAACGCACCACGTCAGTCTTGCAGCGGCATGCATGTCTCATCGTCCGCCGACGACCACATCGCGTTGACATCTCGAGCCATAAGCCATGATCTGTTGATTCGTCTTGCTCTCTCTCCTCTTCTCCCCTCTATTTTCGTCAAGTCAAAAGAGCAATATATATTGGCAATCCGTCACTTCCGCACACACACACACACACACCCAGACCAATAGAAAGAGAAGAGAGGAGGGGGAAAAATGAGCGCCAGGCCATCTGGCGCACAAGATGAGGTCGGTCGTTCGTCGCCCCTCGCACCGTCGTCTTCGGCCTCGGCCTCTCCCTCACCAGCCAGAACCCCCCCTGCCGAGCCGCAGCCATCATTGCGCTGGTCCCGCCGCATCTCACCCATCCGCCGCATATCAGCATCGACGCGGCGCTCACGCTCATCAGAGTCGACGATCCAACGCCTCTGGACGCTATATCTCGACTGGAGCCACTGGGCTGTCCAGACATATGTCGCCCTTCCACCCACGTACAAGGTTCTCGCGGCCATAGCGGGCGTCGCGGCCTTTGCGGCCGTGGTGCTCATGATCGTGTACTCGCACCGCTTCCTGATCTGGTTGGTGGGCGTGACCAAGTCGTGGCGCCACATGCCCGGCGGCTGGCTCATTGTCTTCGCCCTCATCTTCGTCACGGCCTTTCCGCCGCTGATTGGGTATTCTACCGCCAACACCATTGCCGGCATCGTCTACGGCTTCCCGCTCGGTTGGCCTATTGTTGCTGTGGGCTGCACCGTCGGCAGCCTTTGCGCCTTTCTGGCCAGTCGCACCGTCTTGAGTCGATACGTCGATAGAATGGTCGGCAAGGACCATCGCTTCGTCGCTCTGGGCCAGGTCCTCCGCAAAGACGGCCTCGTCTACCTCACTGCCATCCGCTTCTGCCCTCTGCCCTTCAGTCTGAGTAACGGCTTCCTGGCAACCATACCGAGCATCTCTCCGCTTGCGTTTGCCATTTCCACCGCCCTATCAACGTAAGTTCATAAAACACCGCGCTTTTCCTTCTTCTCTATATCCATCTTTCCTCTCCCCCCTCGCGGGTACGATAAACGAAAAAAACACCCACTCACTCCCATCTCTGCAGCCCCAAACTCCTCGTCCACGTCTTCGTCGGTAGCCGACTCGCCATCCTCGCCGAAGAAGGCGACAGCATGACCGCGCGCGATAAAGCCATCAATTACATCGCCATGTTCCTGGGCGGCCT
This sequence comes from Aschersonia sp. MBC 735, assembly GCA_030783925.1. NCBI lineage: Eukaryota > Fungi > Ascomycota > Sordariomycetes > Hypocreales > Clavicipitaceae > Aschersonia > Aschersonia sp. MBC 735. The sequence goes on along the minus strand of JARJRV010000297.1, from coordinate 18,602 downwards.
CTTGGGCCTCGTGGTCGGTCTTGCTATTTACCGACGGACCATGGCCCGAGCAGCCGAGCTCGCAAGGGAAGATGGCCGAGTCAACGGCCTTGAGCGCGGCCAGGCCGGCTACGACGACGAGCTGCTGGATCCGGAGGACGCCGCGGCCGTCATGGCCGACGATGATGTCTCCCTTTGGGATGGTGCGGGAAATAATGAATGGGCCATGTACAATGATGATGAGGACACTGGGGCCCCGCGCACGCATTCATGACCAAGTTGAAGGCATGGGGGGAAGAATGACGCGCGCAGGACGGAGTTGTAGATTTCATTGTGTTAGTCGTACATGTTGACCGACGGCAAATCGGTTGTTTGGCAAACTTTGCCCCTCGTTTAGACGATTAGCTCTCATCCTGGAGGCATTGAGCAGTGGGAAGTTGTACTGTAGCAGGACATGTCACGGCAGGTCATAGACGAGCATGTCCACTGCTGGCCAGTGTGTGGAATCCATGATCTCGAAGGCACGTCTTCGCATAAAATTAGAGCAGACACCCTTGTGTCCCTGTCCAAGAATATCAAACATGAAAAACGCTCCATCATCGTGTGTTAAGGCAAAGACCTGCTGATGCCACCCATTTGTATTTGCCGCATATCTCATGACCCTTGACAAAAAGAGAGAAAACGGAAGTAAATAATAGCAAAAACGCCGTCGCTAAAGCCAAAAGAAGGGAACAAAAACCGCGTTGGCCTGAGGAAAGAAGGGCCGCAACAGTAATGTCGTGTTGGTTGTACATCACAGAAAGTGAATGGAGGAGACCAGCGCTGCGACTGGGGAAAATACACCATAGCCTAGGCACAATTGCCTTCACTACCTGTATCTTGTGCGATTCACGATTTCCATGGCCTGTTCCGCGGAATAGCCAATGAAAACGGGTCCAGTGAAGATCATTTGTGGTCCTCCGCCGCCTTCGGTTCTCAGGGACTCAGCGTTGAAAAACGCAGGCTGGAAAGGCGGCGGAGCTGCTTGCGTCGTTGGCGATCGCTTTGCTCGTGCGGAGGGCGTCTCCTCGTGGGTGCCTGGTGCTGATCGCGGAAATTTCGCGTCCGCATGTGACGTTAGTGGTGGCGGTCCAGCAGAAGCCTTTCCGAGTTTTGTGTGGTCAAAGGGACATTTGCCGGCTGGCGTTTTCGGCACTTCAGCCGCGTCGCTCATCTTGGCACCTGCCATATGCACAGGCGCAGGAGGTGGCGATACTGGGTATTCGTCATCCCTATCCGTTGCCGGCTCAAAGACAGGCACGGAAATACCCCAAGGCCGACTAGGAGACTCCCCAACTCGTATTTCTTTCAGCGGCCTATCGAAATGGCTTTGCCGGTGTTGCTGCTCAGGCGGCAGGTCGGTTTCCTCGATAGCTGCGGACTCAACCGTACCACTCACATCCTGTGCCCAGCTTTCAACTCTTTCAGTGGACCGTGTCCCCTCATCTTCAGGCTGGACGTCCGCCTCCCCCGACTCTGGTAGCATTGGCTGATGGAGTTGGCTAAGGCCTTCGATCATGCTTACAATGTTGCCGTACTTGGAGTCCAGCTTCTTCATCTGCGTCTCGTTGCGTTGGTAGCGACGCAGACAGACTTCATGGCTGCGAGGAAGTTCGTGTTTGTGCGTCTCGACGTAGTGCGCAATCTCCTCTGGAGAGTGCTTGTCCATGAAACGGATGGGACATTTGGAGGAGCCGGCTCCATTGGTGGCGGGTTGTGAGGAAGCCTCCTCGTTCAAGGCTGCGCAAATGGGATCGGCCGAGCTGTCAAGAGGATTTTCCAAACTGTGCCCGCCGTGATCATTGTTGAGGCCGATGACGGAGTCATGCTTGGAAAAGGGGCACTGCAAATTGCCCTTCTTCCCCACGACCGTAAAGTCTTGCTCCAGAGCGGTGGACATGGATGTCTCGTCTGGTGAGATATGGGACAGCGATTCTCTGCTGGTAGTTGCTGTCTTGCTCGGCGTGCCGACCGAGGCGATTTTGCTGGCCATGCGCCGACCGTCCCGAATGAGAACGGCAATACGATGTAGAGGCTGAGGGGTTGAACGTCGTTGGGGTAGAGGCACGGGCGAGGTGTCGTCGAGTGAGGTGTGAGGTGGGAGCTGAAGTTTGGCCAAAGTTTCGGCTATCTCTGGCGTGGCGGGGGCATACTTGTCGGCCAAGTATTGGAACTGCGCTCTCTGTGTCAGTTTTGCGTCGTGGAAGGGGTGGCCCACGTTGAGTGAGCAAAGGCAGACGAAGGTCGAGCCACAAGACAAAGTCAGAGTATTTCAAAGATATCGGTCACAGCAGTCAGGCCGTAAGCCAATTGCTCTCGATCTAGAGCTAATGTTGTCTCATCATGTTTGACTGGGCGGCGTTCTGAGGAAGCTGCGGAAAGTCGGGCCGAAGGGGACAGACCTGCGCGACGCGATGGATCGCGGATCAGAAGAGCCTCTCACCTGTTCATGGGCAAAGCGCAGCTTGTGCTCAAGGACCGTCTTGCGGTCGGCCAGAGTCTGGACCTCGTCGGCCAGGGCGTTGAATGCGTCCGCGAGGGAATGGACAAGACGGGTTTGGTCCATGCCCAAGGGGAGCGCGGATGGTTGTGAATCAAGGGAAGCAAAAGGGAAGGAAGGAGACGAGGCAGCCGTGGATTTGTGAGGTGATGAAAAGTGGAGCATACGAGTCATGATTGATTCCTCGGCCGAGCAAGAACACTTTCGTATCCCGCCTTCCTTTCCGCGAGGAGCAGACCGTAGAATTTCCAATGTCGTTCAAAGTCACACCCGGGCCGCCCTTCATACTTCTGCAGCCCTGCTGCCCGTGAAGCTCACATGGAAGATGCTGCAACGTTTGCCATCTCCCGCTTGCCGTCGACATCAATATCGAATAATCGCCGAAGTGCCTCGGCGCAGCAGATAAGTGTAGGGTAGCCCCATCCTATTGGTCAGATACACGAAGGCAACTAACTGCCTATCTAGGTAAAGTAGTGATCGTCAAGTGACCATACAGCATCACCCAGGTGATTATGGCCTCACACAACTCTGAATTAAACAACCATGTGAAGAAGGAGGAAAACGCCAAACCATGGCGCCGCTCATTGTCGAAGTTCCTGCCGCCAAACAGATCAGCAGCCAGGTCCATGTCCTGCCAGACAGGCTCAAAATCACAAGCTTCTTTTTCCAGGTGCCGCTGGACTACGAGAACGTCGCGTCGGGCCGAACCATCCAGCTATTTGCTCGGCGAGCTTCTAGATATGAAAGGCCCATCTTCACGCCCACCGAAGAGGAGCAAGAGGCGCAAGCCATCAAGCCGTACATGGTCTATCTCGAGGGCGGCCCCGGCTTCGGCAACCGCTCGCCAGCAGGCCATGCTCTCACCCATGCCGCTCTGCCGCGTGGCTACCAGGCCTTGTTCATTGACCACCGCGGTACCGGCTTGAGCACTCCCGTCTCAGCTGCTATGCTGGCCAAGATGGGCGACGAGGATGCCCAGACCCGCTACCTCCGCCTCATGCGCCAGGACAACACGGTGCGCGACTGTGAAGCCGTTCGCAAGTGTCTGACTGCCGGATGGCCTGCCCACAAGGCTCCTTGGTCCATCTTTGGCCAGTCGTACGGTGGTTTCGTTAGCTTGTCTTACATGTCCATGCACCCCGAGGGCCTGCGAGAAGTTTTTCTCACTGGCGGCCTAGCGCCTGTCGGAGTGACGCCAGACAATGTCTATGAGGCTACGTTTCGCAGGACGATTGAGCGCAACGAGCAATATTTTGCCAAGTTCCCTGACGATGCTGACGCGCTTCACCAAATTGCCAAGTTCGTCCAAGATAGCCAAGACGGCAGAGTCGCCCTACCAGCCGGAGGCTTTCTAACGATTCCGCGCCTGATGACCGTCGGCATTGCTTTCGGCCAGCACGGCGGCTTCGACGTGGTTCATACCATGTTGACCACGCTCAAGGCATCCCTGGACCAATTTGGCTTCCTCACCCGCGCTTCCCTGACGCCTCTCGAGTCCCTCACAGCCTTTGATACCAACATCATCTATGCCATCCTCCACGAAGCCATCTACTGCGACGGGCCAGGTTGCGTCTCCAACTGGGCAGCTTATCGTGTCGGCAGGAAGCTGGCCCGAGATGGCAGCGCTTTCGCCTGGCTCAACCCTGGTTTCTCCGTGGACGAAACAAGAGGGCCTTTATATTTCAGCGGCGAGATGATATTTCCCCTCCACTTCGAAACTTATCCGGAGCTTATTCTGCTTCGTGACGTGGCAGAAAGGCTGGCCACCTTTCGCGACTGGCCTGCCCTCTACGACCAAGACCGCCTGCGTGGTAACAAAATCCCGCTGTTTGCTGCTTCGTACTTGCAGGATATGTACGTCGACTTCCATCTCGCCAAAAACACATCCGACATGGTCAGGGGCAGCAAGGTCTTCGAGACAAATGTTCTGTATCACAATGCATTACGTGCCAAGTCCGACGAAGTGATCAAGCAGCTCTTCGGTCTGCGAGATGACGTTATGGACTGAGGAAGAGATAGTCGAGACTCACGCTCGTTTCGCATTCTACGATGCAACGATATGATGATACGGCCTGCGTGCTTATTCAATATCGTGGCCTGCCTTTTTAAATGCTTAAAACAACCTTTTGCTCTACCCATAATCATTCTAGATCCATCTCAGCCTGCATTTGTGCATCTATCGGCAATGTTAGCCCTTGACACGCCGCATTTACAGTGAGATGCATATGAATTTACGGAATTTTCAAACATCAACTCGCGACGATCGACCATCAAACTTACTCCATAGTCTGTCAGCAGCAGATGTGATTATATCGGCCTTTGCAAACAATTTTTCTTCCATGACGGCATCATTTTTTGCCTTGTTTCGAAGCTTATTGGGTTGCGCCTGTCCAAGGTTTTCAAAAGTCAGTCTCTGAAGTGTAACCCAGTATCGGCTCTTCTTCACGAACCTGCATGAGGATGGGGACCAGATCCCTCGGGTTGGCGTTTGCCAAAGCAGCAACGCTGCGGTACCCATTCTCGAAGAAAACTCGTCTGGGCACGGCACACACGATGAGCAACACGAGCAAGGAGCGTATGCAGGGAGGAAGACATACGCTGTGCGGCTCTTAATGAAAGGCACTTTGGATAGCGCCAGAAGCTCTGCTCTTGCGCCTGCCATTAGGCGGTCGGAGAAATGATCAAGAGCTGCCGCCATGACACTGCGGTACAAATATGAGCGTATCAGCGCCAATAAGTTTCCCCTGGGTCAAAACTCCTACAAGAGAGAGAAGACGTACCCCCATTCCATGTGTTCACAGAACTTGACCATGCCAGCAGCGAAGCCTTGGCAAGTTTGCGACAGGGTCTGCACAGACCCCCGCGGCATGTCGTACTTCCTAGCCACAACATGTATGGGCATTTCGTTGCAAAGATCACGGAGCTGCATTGCAAGGTAGAACCGGCGATACACACGCGCCGCCAGTTTCTCGTCTGCATTGCCTTCCTTTAGTGAAGCACCCTGAGCTCTGTTCATCGGCTGTTAGCTGTAAGACAAGCCAAAGAAGGGACGTCAGGAGGGCGGCAACTCTGCAAACGCACAGACGAAGTATGGAGGTGGGCTTGATGCCGAGAAAGTCTAGCACTCGCAACCCACTCTCATCCAAAGATTCCATCTCATTCCGAAAGACTTGCCAGTTAACGGTGATGCCGGAATTCTGTACTGGAGTGAAAACGTAGAGAATATGCATCTCGCCATCCATGACAAACCCCCGCAGAGCCTTGACCAGCTCTCGATGAACGAAAACGCCGTCATCAGGGTCAATCGCAGAGGCGACTATCGCCTTGCCCAGTCGTGTCGGCGAGACATTGTGCAAAGAGTCCCTTGTGATCAAACCCATGGTTTCAAGGTCCACGAGACCGGCAAGAACGCTCGTTTCGATGGATTTCTCTGGCTGCGAGTTTTCCAGCAACGAGTGAGAGAAGTAATCCATGATCGAATCATGGCTCGTAGCGAGGCGGATGGCGATGATCTCAAGAAGAGCTCTGCATAGCAAAGTGAGAGACCGAGCATGGGTATTATTCATGGCTGTCACGGCTACATACCGTTGAATCCGTCGATTCTCTGTGCTGAGGCAGCTTGAAACCCTGGGTACATCTGCGTGCATGAGCTCCAACACATGTTCTAGATCTGGCTGCCGACAGCAGAGATATGTTTCCCCGATGGGCGTTTTGCCCTGCCTACCGGCGCGTCCACGCATTTGCCTCAACATTGCCGGACCGATGAAATCTCTCCCCATCCTCACGCTGTGTAGGATGACTCTGCGCGCAGGTCTAGCTCTCGTCAGTGAGCATGATGTGAATCCGTGTACTTGAGAGAGAAACTGACAGATTAATGCCAGCAGCAAGACTGCACGTTGCCACACAGACCAGGATCGATCCATTATCGTAGGCTGCAGCGACGAGGTCCCTTTCTTCGCTAGTCAATCCGGCCTACGGGGTCAGTCTGGCGGTCAAGGCATCTCATCTATATTCAACAACCTTACATCTGCGCCTCGTCAGTAATCCACATGCAACACCGGCAGCATGTTTCTCAACTTACGGTGAAATGCTACCCCTCGCAGGACTGTCTCCTCAAGGACTGGATCTACTCCACTACTCAGACTTCGCAGATCGCCCAGCAGGTCCGTTCGTTTTCGAATCACATCCAAGTCGAGCTCGTGTGTCTGTGGCATGACGCGGCTGATTAGGCGAGCGTCAGACTCACACATGCTGCGGCTGCCGGCAAATACAAGCACACCATATCCCGTGCGTACTGTCTCGTAGGCAAGGGCTATGACAGAGTTGAGAACAGGATCTGCGAATTCTTTGAAGACAGATTGCTCTATTCGCCGAATTGGTGTGCTCCTGCCATCAATGACGTCCTGACTGCTGAGCTGCGACGGTGACTGTCCTAGTCCATCATTTGGTCCGGCAAGGAAGACTTTGCCGTCGTAAACAAGATGCTCCTCTACTGGCACGGGGCGGTAACGTGTTTCATAGGAATGCGCATTTAGCCACGTCGCGAGCAGATTCAAGTTCTAGGCCGTCGATTCAGCAAATCCACTGGACTGTATTGTAGAACACCTGGTTTTGGCTCACCGGCAATGTAGCGCTCATGCCTACGATCTGTAGTGGTTGCCCGAGACTAAGGAGCTTCGTGGCGATAAGCTCTGATATGTAGCCTCGGTGTTCATCGTTGATCATGTGCAGCTCATCCAAAACCACAGCTCGTAGTCTCGTGATGGAACAATCGTCAATCGCTGTATTTACCAGAGCGTTTGCCTGCCGCAAGTATCAGAAGACAGGACTGTCGATTCGCTGTTCCTCCTTACCTTCTCAAAAGTGCAGACGCCAACATCGAAGTCGTCCCAAGTAGCCCGTACTTTTCCGCCTCCAAAAAAGCCAACAACACGGATGGTTCCTTGGTCGGCACGCTGTCGCCAAGGGCCTTGGCACGAACCATTCGATTTCGTCATTGCCGGAACTTCGACATCTTGTACGATCCTACGGAGCCAGCCTACTTTTTCCTGCACCAAAGCAACGTATGGCAAGATTAGAAGTGCTTTACAGCCCGGCTCGTCGATGATACGTTTGAGCATCAACACTGGGTGGATACATGTCAGCTGTAATGCGCCCAGACGACGAGACGACAACGATGACAAGGCATCAACGCCCCCAACCATATCGAGGGTAGTTGCGCGGCTTACAGTCTGCCACCAAAGATTTCCCGCCGCCAGTTGGAGCGCAGTATACGAGATTGCGCTCTCCTATCAACAATCCTGGGCCCTTCAGACAATTCTTTTGCCAAGGATAAATGTTTCGTATACCTACGGAGGCGAAATTGGATACTATCTGTCGAGGCAGGTCATACGTCGCATGAGCGAGATCCAGCTCTGGGTCTTGCGAAAACGGCGTTGCTGCCATTAGTTGCCTCTGGGTGTATTCAGTAGTATCGCCATCATGACCGCTCAAGCGGGTAATTTTGCTTGCTACGAGATGGCTAGATCCCGTATCAAGATTTGACGCCGTTTTAAACTGAACAGTGTGATGCATGTGAGATTTGACGGAGAAAGGTGAGGCGGCATCGTGTTTGTCGTCGACACGAGGTTTCTTGCCACCAGTTGATGGATGTGGCGTATATCTCCTTTTTTGGTCGCGAGCTTCTTGAATAGTAGTCTTGTGCAAGATGCCTTGCATGCCTCTCATGCTCGCCACGAACTCGACAACGGGAGCACGCTGAAAGGCATGGATCGTCTCGACACAGGCACGGAGGGCACATGGAGATGAGCGCGATTAGCGCTGCAACGCGAAAGTTCAGCCTGCAAAAGTCAAGCACAAAGAAGAAGAAGGATGACAGGAAATAGAGACGTAATCTTCTTTTGCTATAGCCGAAGTCAAAACTGTCGCGTAAAAAGACAACCGCGAGAAAGGGGTGCGTAGCCACGTTTTTGATGTACTGTTATATTAGGCAAGTTCTCGCTACGTGAGTCGACGGAGCGCGTTGCCAATTGCGGAAGCTCGCTTCGGATACGCGGTGTCACGTGTGGCAGCACACTCATGTGCTTTAGTAGATTGCATGAAAAGGGAAACAATCAGGTTGGCAGGCGAAAGGGGGGCGGGCCACTTAAACGCGGGGCGTTCCTGACAACCCGGGCCAGCTGCAACCTACCCTTCCAGCCTTCTCCTTCCCTTCCAGCCCAAGCATGACGCCAGGATCGAAAGCCAGTTTGACCGCACACCCCTCCCTCCGTCCGCCCTTCCGAAGTCGCGGCCTTCTGGCGCGAGCAATTGGCTGCCCCGCGGCCCACCATGGATGGGTCAGAGAGAGAGACAAACCCTTGCGCCCATACCCATTCGACAGCCAAGGTGACTGACTGGTGATTAGCGCCGGAATTTAAAGCGTAAAATGGGCATAGCGATTCTAGGACGAAAATACGTGTGAAGCAGCATCCACATTGTTTTTTTTTTTTCGAACCTCATATTTTCACTGAGCGCATCGTGAACATTTTCTGCATATTTGCATGGAGTGCATTCCTCAGCGCCTCAATGTAGCTGCATCTTTTCAACGTATGCTTGCCCCCGTTGTTCCTCCCTTGTCCATATCTTCATTTTGCTAGCCCCTTATCTTTCGTGCATCATTGTCGAAGTCACGATGCACCACCACCTGACCGTCCGTCGAGTGGCGCTGGACTGCTCTTGACAACACGAGCGACGCGTGCGGTGCTGCTGCACATCTTGGGGCTCTTTGTTTGTTTACCAAATTAAGGTTTGTTGGAATCGGCGTCTGCCGATGACGATGATATCGCACCCACTTGGACACCAGTCACTAATTGAATTGGCTGCAAGGTGCCGACTTTTCGGCGTCTGACCGGCACTGACTTTGTGAGCCTGCATGTCGGCGCTTTTTTGTGTTTGTCGTTTCAAGTGTTGGCCAATTCACGCTATCGCATGATTCCATCTGTGAACGCGAAGTCCTATGCCTCCTCACCTGTGAACCGAAGGCTGCTAAAGTCTCGGACACTTCCATATCGCAGTCCCCAAGCGCTCGCTACCTTCTACACGAAGGTACTTCTGTATAGGAAGTACTGCCAAAGTAGCAGAGGGGCGCGAGCGGTCGGGTAGGTTCTTGATCAGTCCAGCACAAGTGATATTGCGTGAAGTAGTAATACCGTATTTTCCCCTCATCGCCTGCTGACCTGGTCTGCTCGACACGGGGCCCGACCGAATGTACTGATTGACAGTTCTTCTCTCTCTCCCCCAGCCCATCCTCATGACGCGCGCGCACGCAGTTTTGCATCAAGGAACTTGGGAGCTCACAACGTTTCACCTACATGCACACACGCACGGATCAATATCAGCCTCGTTCTCATGGTCCCGACCCGCGACAAAATGGAAAATATACGAAGCAGAAGAGGCCAAGAGGTTTGGTGGGCCGAAGCATGGCTGCGCATGACCGCATTTGGATTCTACGGAAACGAAGCATGATCGAGGTGACGCTTCTCTAGCTCCGAAGTGACAAGGTGCCCGGCTACGTTGAGTGGACGCCGGGCTCATAGTAGCGCATCAGTCAAGCTTCCTCGTATCATTGTGACGGCCACTGGCAGCGCCTGCAATCTCATCATGTCATTCCAAAGTTCTGTAGATCGAAGACCAGACTTTGGCAGAGGACGTTTCTCGTGTGTCGTTGCGGTGATGCCAGGCTGCAGCTCATGATAAGTGGGTCCCGCAAGTCCAGGTACCGCCCGGTTGGACAGAGTTGATTGCCAAGATGCCGCCAGCCCGCCTCACCTCCCGGTCCTTCTGCCTTTTCCTGTTTGCCTTGATGGTGGGCGGACGGGTTTGCTGCTGTGCGCGCCCCTCGCTTCGGTCGGCACCAACTCTACGAAGATACTTGCTCGAGGAAGATCCGCTGTCGTCACCTCGAACCGCCACCAGACACGCCGTCAATCTCACATTTTTGTGCCGTCCGGCATATGCTGCATCGCATCTGCCCTGTCCCAAGTAGCCATGTCGCTCCACTCGCGGCGATTCAAGCGATTGTTCCGTTTGTAGCGAGTAGCTCCGTTGATGCGCCCCCTTGGACTCGGAGTCGTGCGACATCCTTTTCCTCCATGCCCTGACTTGCACGACAAGTCCCCATGCCCGCGACGCCACGAGGGCAATACCTGTTCCCCGTCAAGGACGCAGGCTCTCTTTCGCATTCTCCAACGACGATGGCGCAGGCAGCGTATAGGCGTTCCAATAGGGACAATCTGTATTGCCAACGACTCTCCTTCATCTCCCTTGGAAACAGGCGAGGCACAGGCTGATGTCATGACATGCCATCGCAGACCACGCCTTTTTGGGCCGACTGTGACATGTAAGACACGGGCAGTTGTTAAGACGTGTGTGCCAGCCAGCATGGGCATTTGGGGCTGGCTCTGTTGGAAATGACGACGTGCGAGGGCAGATCAAGAATGGAGAATACAGAAGGCGCCACCACCTCTATCTTCCTTCCCCCTTCCCTCGTTAGGGAGGGAAAAAAAACCCCCAAAGCAGTGAAGGAATGAAGTGGGGAGGCACCGCCAGGAGCGAAAAGGAACAGCTGAGGTGAGTGCAGGAGGGGACATATTTTGCATAGTGTCTTGATCGGACATCTCGTGACGCACGCTTGCCGGGAAGGTTGCAAAGCAAGGCGCCAGACCAAAAAAAATAAAGCATCCCGGACAAATGCGTGCGGTGGGCATCACCAGCTACGCAGGTACGTATGGCATTTTTCGCTCGCATGCTATTAGGGTTTGGAGTGGCCGAGGAGCGTCAGAGAACAGGCGTGCCCAAGCGGCGAGGCTCTAATCGGTTCCGCCTTCCGCCTTGCCTTGATCCATGGATGTACTTTAGGTAGTATTCACATTTGTACGGAGTGGACAGGCAAGCATGGATGCCTGGCCTAGAGTAAAATGCGCAATGCGAATGCGGTGGGTGATCTCCGGGGAAGGCTCCCCTTCGTCGACTTCTTGTGACGACATGGACTGGTCGCTGACGACCTCTGAAAAGGGGCCGGCGCAGGCTGCGAAAGCCAAATGTCGGTCGTCGCTTCATGGTGCGATGCAGCAGAGGCTGTCGGTGCGCATCTGACATCTGGGTTTCACAAGTCTCAAATTGGTCTGGAAAACGGGCCGGGCTGCTCTTCTCTCTCTATCTCTCTTTCCCTCACACAAGCCTGCGTGCAGTCTGTCCGTCAGCACGCGCGGACATACACAGGCCGAAACGCCAGCTGATAGTCCACAGACGTGCGTGGTAGGGCTCGGCGGCGACTCCATCCATTCTCCGAACTACGTGTGTTCTGCCATTATCCCCTGCCCACGCAGCCCAGTGACGCGCGCCATGCAGACCTGGCGTTCTCTGTCCAGGATATCTGGCCACGTAGACGGGGCGAGCTCGGGTCGAACAGGCATCTGGGAGCATCCGTGAAGCTTCGCCATGAGTTCTGTTCGCCCCCCTCCATGAAACATGGCGGCGTTGCAATGAGTCCGACATGCGTCACTTTCTAAGGGGTCGCTGGAGGCGCACAAAACCTTGCAGATGGCCGAAATGTGGCGATCGGAGAGAAGGTTGTACTGTACGGAGTACACCTTGCAGAATAGACATTTCAGTGTTCAGTGTGGGCGGACGTTTCCCCCCTCCTCCTCTATTTCCTTTTTTCTACTCTTCTTCGTCTTTTCTCACCCCTTCGTCTTTTTTTTAAAGCTTGCCTAGGCTTGCCAGAATCGCTCGTGCTCACGCACACTGAGTCATCTGGGTATGCTTTCAGAGCCAAACCGTCTGATCCGATCAGGGCAGGGCAAGCCGTGCGGACGCACATGTAGGCAGCCTTAACCCATCCAGACAAACAAACCAACACTGGACAGTGCGAAAAATGAGAAGACGGGCATGTGGCTGCGCACATGAATCTCAGTAGCCACAGCAGGTCGCAGTCCGCTCCCAGTCGACAGTCCGATGTTATGAAGGCACTGATGCGGCTCACTCGCTCACTCACCACGATGGCCTTACAAAAACCGTGGGTTGATGAGATGCGTGCACTCATCAATGGTGTGAGACCGGCGGGCCTTCCGTGGAGACCAAGGTAACACTCGACGACCAGGGGGGGTGTCATGTATATATAAAGTACTTTTGATCTCCAATGCGCGCATATGGCGCTCGCGATGGACGATGCCCGGCCAACTGGGGCTTAGCGGCTACGCTTGAGGAACTTCCAACGCTAGTGCCGTCCCACTCAGTCTGGCACCCAGCGTGGGCATATCGAGCCCAGTGCCAGACCAGGGCCGCCTCCTCGGGGGGCCAGGACGTTTCTTCCCTCTTCCCGGCGCTTGGGAACCATACCTCTCTTTCTCTTCCAACCTGGCAGTCTCCATCCGCCGTGTTTCGAGGTGATTCTTGCCGTCGACGGTTTCTGATTTCCTTGACATTCCCTGACGCCGCAGTGTGACCTGGCAAAGCTCCCTCGGCATCGCGACTCACCTTGCTCGCCCAGACCTGTTCTTCATCCTCCACGCCTATATTGTACCCGTTGCTTTTAATACACGTCCGGCGCGGGCATGCCTTTACAAACGACTTGCTACTTCATCTCACTCCCGCGCCAATGAACCGTTGCTGCCATGGCACAACAAAATGTGAGTAGCGCATCCCTGCCTGACATTTATGCGGCCTTGACCTCGATTTTTTTTTGCCTTTTCAAAACAAAACACCCACTTTTCCTTTCTTCTCTACAAAGCTTCTCCTGATATCTCCGTCGGACACCCCTCTTACATCCTCGTTCGCCTCCCTCCCTCATATGTCACCACCTGAGACGAGTTCGTGCTGATTGAACAACAAACCGAGCAGGACTCGCAAGTCACAGACGCGAGCACCACCAAAACATGTTCTGATGCTGCGAGTGCCGCATCCCACTCTGAAGCGTTCAAGGACTCGGGTGCCGATATGGCGGCGCCTTACGGCACACGCTCCCGCAACAGAGGGGGCCGTGTGAATTACGCTGAGGACAAAGACATCGACACGGATGTCTATGATTATTACGACAGAAAAGATCCAGAAGGCGCCAAGAAGGCCTCGAGGAAATCTGACGCCGGCGCAAATGGTGACACGACGCTGCGTCTCGTCGGCTCGAGGAGAGTCGCGGCTGAGGATGCCAAAGCAGCAAGTGCACCCTCACAAAACGGCTCCAAGGACTCGACGCCAGGCGTCGTGACGAGCGCATCGCAGGCAATCCAGTCAACTGGCGCGATGCAGGGCACTCGGAAACGAAAGGCGGCGGCGGCAGCAGCAGCGGCAGCAGCGGCAACATCAACTACGGCGTCATCAGCAGCCACGGCGGCCTCGTCCAAAAAGGCCGGGCAACCAGTGCAAGGGTCGGGCACATCGTGGCCAGACACCAACATGCTCACATTCGAGAACTGCCTGCAGCGTACCGACGCGGATGGGCGGATGGTGGCGGACGACGGGACTGTTTTGAAAGCAAACGGTGAGTGCGCGTGCACATGTGGGATTCGGCTCCTGTGGCTGGCGTCGTTTGCCATCCTGGCCTGGACGAAGGAGTTGGGGAGAGTTGGCTGTTCGCCCAGCCCAGGCTTGTTGCACCACGCAGCGCGGCCGGGATCCACTTCCCTGACCTCTGACACTCGCTCCGGAGCAGAGCCAATCTCAGCAGCATGCCTGGCTAACCAAGGAGCCGCAGATCATGTGTACCTCGTGTGCGAGCCACCGGGAGAGCCCTACTATCTGGGTCGCATCATGGAGTTTTTGCATCTCAAAAACGATAACTCGGAGCGGGTGGACGCGGTGCGCATCAACTGGTTCTATCGGCCCAAGGACATCGGGCGGAAGACGCCAGACACGCGGCTCGTCTTTGCAACGATGCATTCCGACGTCAGCCCCTTCACAGCCTTGCGTGGCAAGTGTCAGATTAGGCACCGCGTCGAGATTGATGACCTCGACGGCTATCGCAAAACACCGGATTGCTTCTGGTATGAGAAGCTTTACGACCGCTACATCCAAAAGAACTACGACCTACTGCCCACCTCGACCATTGTCAATGTGCCAGACAAGGTCAAGAAGGTGCTGGACGAGCGCTGGAAGTTTGTCCTTGTGGAGCAAGGGCGTGGCAAGGAGCTCACTAGCGCCGTCAAGCTCTGCAAGAGATGCACCGGGTACTGCGCGAGGTACGTCTCTCTCTTTTTTTTTTTGTAAAAGGGCCATGTTTTTGCCCCCGCCTCCTTCGCTTCGGGAAATTCCCATCTTGGTCGACCTTCCTTGACCCAAGCATCGTCAGCGCGGCGCCCGCGGCAACTTCTCCTGATGTCGTTTGTCATGTTTTCCCGCGCTCCCTCTTTCAGTCTCTCTACCCGCCCCGTCCCCATCCTCTGGGCTGCGCGTTGTCGTTCTGAGTAACCGACAGACACTGGCACGCTTGTTTCTGCCCGGGCCCTTCTCCAGAACCCCGGTGCATACTGCTCCTGCTAGTACCATTTGGTCTGCCTGGCTCCTTCCCGCCCCTGCCCTTTTGCGTCCGCATACGTCTGCACGGCCGGAGCCCACCCCACCACCCACACCTGAGATGAGCAGCGCCTTGCATCCACACTCAGAAATCGAATCCACACTTGTCCATTGTGAGCGCTCTCTGCTTTCAACGACATGCCTCGTGCTGCCAAGGCTTCATGCCGGGAAACCCCCCCTTCTCCGTCCCCCGTGGACGCCGCGCCACAACGACCCTCAGCAGCCTCCCATCCCCACCCATTTCTTGCAGCCTGCGCCTCACGTGTACCGAGTGGTGAGAGATGCGATGAAGTAGCGTCACTATTGAGAAGAACAGTGCACGGGACGGGGGCGCTCGTTTCACTCGTCTTTCCGATGGAATGCCTCGCTATACAATCTTTTGCGGGAGCTCATCATTGCCCCCATTTGCAGTTTAGACTAACCCACGTTGTGCCTGCAGCAATGACTCGGTGGATTGCGCCGTGTGTCAGAATACATACCACATGAATTGCGTCAAGCCACCCCTGCTGAAGAAGCCATCCCGAGGCTTCGCATGGTCGTGTGCTGCCTGTAGCCGGGCACAAGAGCGCAAGCTCGAGGCCCGCGATACACCGACAGGCGCAGATGCCGAAGATGACGATCTACTCGAAGACGACGAGGATGACTTGCGTGGCATTGAAACTGAGCGGACGACGCCCATCATCGATGAGGAGCATCATCAGGGCACTGCGGAGCAAATTTATCAGGCTAGCCTTTGGCCGTGGCGCTATCTGGGCATGCACTGCAAACCAGAGGACGCCCTAGACTATGATGATCGTATTCACCCGCGTGCAAGCACGCGGATCGGTCCCAGACACCAGGCGAACGTTGGCCCCTGGCCTGGTCAACCGGTCCAATACGTCAAACCCATAGAGACCAGAAAGGGCAGAGGGGCTCCCAAACTTTCCAAAGAGGCTCTGGTGGCACAGGAAGAGCAAAAGGCGGCCCGACACAACCGGCCCAAGTGGATACAGGATGAACCCCCCGGCTATCAAACGAGGGGCGAGGACTTTGATCAAGAAGATCCGAATGCAACATCAACCTTCCTTTGGATCCCTCGGCCTGACGGCTCTGCAGGCGGCCAGGAAGTCATCGACTACATGGACAAAGCTCGAGGCTTGGCCAAGAAGCTGGGCTTGCCGGATATTTCGACAAACCTTCAAGATGTAGCGCTCGAAACATTGTATCGAGATGGCTACAAAGCTACAAGTGCCATCAGAGATGTCCTTGACACCGAGCGAAAGGCATTCAAGGAGCCGTCGTTGACAGCGGCGGAGCAAAAGAAGTTTGAGGAAGGGGTCGCCAAGTACGGCTCAGAGTTACACCTCGTCAGAAAACATGTCAAGACCATGACATATGGCGAAGTCGTTCGATACTACTATACGTGGAAAAAGACGGAGCGCGGCAAGCAAGTCTGGGGCTCCTACTCCGGCCGCAAGGGCAAGAGGTTCGCCAAGAGAGAAGAGAATGCAGCGTCGAAGGCGGCAGACGATGTCGCCGACAACGACGACGATTCAGCGTTTGACACTAGGAAGGCGGCGGACAAGAAGCGCAACTTCATCTGCCAATTCTGTTCGACCACATCAAGCCGCCAGTGGCGCCGCGCCCCGACAACTCAAGGACTGGTCACTGAAAACGGGGCCAAGGCGACGGGCAAGGACAAAGGCAGTCAGTATGTGGTCGCCCTCTGTCGACGCTGCGCCGAGCTGTGGCGGAGATATGCCATTCGGTGGGAGGATATGGACGAAGTTGCCAAGAAGGTAACGCAATCGGGTAGCAAGGCGTGGAAACGAAAGCAGGATGAGGAGCTGCTCAAGGAACTCCAAGCCGCCCAGGAGATGGGCTTACTCACTCCGGACCGCGGTTCAACGCCTGCTTCTGCTGCTGCTGCTAGTACTACTACGACTACTGCTACTACTTCGGCCGCTGCCGCCACCGCCGCCGCTCCTAGCAACGGCCAGGAACCACCGAGGAAGAAGCTCAAAGGAGCACCCGAAAAGGACACTGACGAGGTCATTCTCGACGCGGGGGTCACCACCACGGCGCCGCGTAAGAAGGATAAGACGGCCGAGTCCACGCCGGTACACCTTATGCCGAAGCCTCGCACGCTGCCTTGTGCTATTTGCGACCAGTTGGAGCCTCTTGGCGATCAACATTTGTCTTGCCGAGAGTGTCGTCTGACAGTGCATCGCAACTGCTATGGCGTTCTGGACAATCGCATCCAGGGCAAGTGGATATGTGATATGTGCTCGAACGACAAAAGCCCTCAAGTGTCTATTGTAGGTCCCACGATGGCTTCGAGGTGATGATTGGCGGCGGTTCTTGACTAACATGGATTTGCAGCACTACAAATGCGTACTGTGCCCCGTGGAGTGCACCGAGCAAGATTTTGTGGAGCAGCCAAAGCTCACACACCACAAAAAGAAGATGTCCGATAAGGATCGCGAAAAGGAAAAGATGGAGGTTCAGCAGGCGAGAAAGGCTGCAGAGTACTACCGCAAGAGGCAGGAGGACCTCAATCGCCCCGTTAATCCTCGAGAAGCGCTCAAAAGGACGGCAGAAAACAACTGGGTTCACGTAACATGTGCGGTCTGGACGCCCGAGGTCAAGTTTGAGAACGCCAGAGCAATGGAGCCGTCGGAGGGTATTCCGTCTATCCTTCGATCCCGGTACGATGAGACGTGCCAGGCTTGCAGGCAACGGGGTGGTGCATGTGTCTACTGCCACCAATGTCGCGTACCATGTGAGTTTGCTTCGAAGCCGAATCATCGTTCCTGTCAATCTGTGCTGATGTCGATTACAGACCACGTCGAGTGTGCGCGTCAGCAGGGCCATCTTCTGGGATTCGACATCGCCCCAGTCAAGGGCTCACGCCGCGACCAGTCCAACATCGTGACGGCAAATGGGGAGAGCGGTGTCATGTCTGCAGCGCTTTGGTGCAAGGACCACGTCCCAAGCAAGACCATCGTTCACAGGATGCACGAGATGGTGCCCGAGTCGGGTCTTACCGCCTTGCAGCTGTTCGTCCGAAACTACAAAAAGGCGGATTTCACCCTGGCAGGGACGGTTCGCAAAGCCAATCTTATGATGACGGCTTTCAAATCGTCTGGTTTGCCTCCCACGCCAGGATCTCGGCGTGCCTCGACGGCGGCACCAAACGGAGCGTCGACTCATGGTCGGCCCACGGAGGCGGCAGAGACGGCGCCCACGTTCAAGCCGCCAGGGACAAAGGTATGCATCACTTGCGGCACTGACGTGGCGCCAAGATGGTGGCCCATAGACACGACGCAGGCAAGGAAACTCACAAACGGACATCACGGGACGATTGGGTTTGAAGCTCAACAGTTCGTCGAGCAACGCAAATTCCAGTGTCACCGGTGCAAGAAGAGTCCCGGCACGCCAAAGTCGCATGCCACACGTTCGTCATCGCCTGCGATCTCGGAGGCCTCGCGGCAACATCAGCCAGGCCCCGCGTCCGCTGCTGCACCCCGGCAAGCTGCGACGGCGGCGGCGGCGG
>JARJRV010000296.1:0-64608 GCA_030783925.1 Aschersonia sp. MBC 735 | reverse complement strand
GGGGTAAGGAGAAAGGGGGGGAAAGGGGAGGATGGGAGGGGGGAAACAGGGGGAAAACAGCTCGACGACTCGAGAATCAAATTCTGTCGCCTGGACTCCTTGTCTTGTTCTACATGATTTTTCGCGTGCCGCCGCTCTCTTCCTTCGGTCACCTCACGCGGGGCTATACATGACTTTCTCTATTCCTTCTCATCGTTACTCGAAATGATTAAACAAAAGATGTGTAGTGTATCTGGGCAGGGACGTGTAGTGCCATAGGTGAAGTGGACGCAGCAAAACATGGAATGTGTACTGTGAAAGTGGCCTTTCGAGACATAGGCTGGGTGAAGGGGGTATTCTGATAAGTGTGGTGTCGTCTGCGGAGGTGTATGTACACATGAAGTGGTCGTAAGTATCATGTCAGGATGCACGGTGACGTCGGACGCGGCTCAGTGCAGCGCCGTTTGCAGGCTTCAG
The DNA here is from genome assembly GCA_030783925.1 of Aschersonia sp. MBC 735. Classification (NCBI taxonomy): domain Eukaryota; kingdom Fungi; phylum Ascomycota; class Sordariomycetes; order Hypocreales; family Clavicipitaceae; genus Aschersonia; species Aschersonia sp. MBC 735. Next base: position 64,152 of record JARJRV010000296.1, on the reverse strand, counting down.
ACACGAAGCGCATCAACGACTGCGGAGGTAGGGCAAGGAGTCTGAGCTCGCGCATGCTTGGAGGCCGTCCGTTGTCATTCATCGCCCGGTATCGTGGGTCTCGGAGAGTCGTTGAAAATCTGGAATGTGGCGGCAACTCAGGAGAGGACGGTGGTGGATCCCCCAACCTGACGCTTGACCTGTTCTCGAGCCCAGCGAGCCGTCTCAATGGTACGGGGCTGAAAGTCGCGGTTCGTCTTGGTTTCCTTGATCATTAGGGTCAACCAATCCTGGCGGAAAGCCTCGACGAGCTCGCCGTTCGGGAACGCATCGGCCAAGTCTCTGTTTTGATACTGTGAGCGAATTGACGATGCTGCAATGATCAGGAGAGCAGAACATACCCTATGACACCCATGCTAGATCGCATGAGTCCTTCGCTACGCATGGTATCGCTGGCGATGAGTCCGAGTAGGTTGAAGATGGCCGTCACGTACTGTTGAAGAGATTGATCTGCGCAAAACAGAGTCAGTACGACTGATTGGCCGGGTAGGGGGGAAGCACACTGCCATGGCGGGCCAGATCGAATACGCACTTTTGCCGCTGGCCTTCATGGCCTCGATAATGCCTCCCCAAGCATCCATAATGCCCTCACGCAGGGAAATGACATAGTCGACCATTTCGATATGAGCGTTCTCCGGTGTGGCGGTGACTGTGGATGCTGTCTCCAAGACCTGCGCGACCACCGACAGATATGTCTCGAAATGGCCGCCGATCGCACCGGCAATATCGCCGAAGCACTGCAGGATCGCGGGTTTGAACTGGTTGGACAACGCGGTGCTCTGCGGAAGGGGATATATTCGTCAACACGGTGATCCACGTCTCGTTACGAGGTGGGGATGGCGATTCAAACTCACCCTCAGATTGTTCAACAGGTAGTTCATGAAGTTGTCACAAAACGGCTGGCTGCGCTGGCCCATGGAGCGGGTGATGTCGCTCACCAGGCCAATAGCCATAGAGCACAGGCCAGGCTCTTCCTGGTTGCCCAGAGCGTTATACAGGAAGGGTGAGAAAGCTTCCATATATTTGCCAAAGTCCTCTTCCATGGCCGTGGACAGTGCTGAAATGGTGCCAAAGATGGCTTCGGGAACACTCGATTTTGCGCCCACGCTGCTAAGAATTTGAAGCAGAATTTGCATGATGTGATCGCCCTGCGGGATCACATCCTTCTCCAGGCGACTAATGATGGCCTGCAGCACAGTGCTCAAGCTGTTCTGCATCTCTTCCAATGTGATCTTGTCCTCGACGCTCACGACCTGAGATTGCAACGGGATTGTCTCCTCGAGCCGCTTAACAACCACGTCGCAGAGGGAACCGATGGCCGGAAGACTGTCACTGGCCGCATTCTGTACAAAAACGTTGAGGACCTCATATGCAGCTGTTCGCACAGAAGTCTCTGCATCCTGTCTAGCGGTGACGTCCAGGAGAGTGCTGACAGCTTGATTAAAGTGAGGCGTCAGGGGATTCGCGGCAGCACCATATTCGCCGGCAAATCGCTCGGCCAAGTTCATGAGTGCCCAGCAGCACGATGGGGCCATCTTGGCATTGCTGATGAGACCTTTGAACAAGGACTCGATGAGAGTGGGAAGATGCTGGTTGGGATCTATGGCCTCGGCACACGCATATGTGACACGACCGAGCGTGAAAGCAGTCGAGTCCTTTACCTGAACGTTCTGATCATCCATCATGGTGATCAAGATGGGGAGGGCCTGCTTGACGATGGGATCCAACACTTTCTCGTCAGGCCCTTCCATGATGGCACCAAACGCCGACACGGCAGCGTCGCGATAGCGCCAGTCTTCTGAACGCAGATTTGCTTCTACGAATTGCAAAACAGGGCTGATAATGTTGGAGCCCGTTGCCTGAGAGTAGAGCTGCAGGCACTGGTAGGCTGCTCTAGAAATATTGTATTCGTCATCGGTCGCATCCTCGTCCTGCTTGGTGAGAAGGCCCAAGAGGACGGGTACCACCTCGTTGGCTGCGACTCGAGCAAAGTTGTAGAACGGGCGCATCTGATCATTGCTTTCGACCTGGAGATTTTCGTCCTCGATGGAGAATTCTTCCTCACAGACGGTGCTCCAGAACTCGACGGCCAATTTGGCCACGTCCTCGTCGTCAGACTTCATTCCGAGGATGGTGAGGCCAAATAGAGCTTTCTCCATGTAATAACGCATCTTATCGTAATACAATGCCATGATTCTGTTGAGGCAGCCAAAAGCACCTTGCTGGATGCGAGAGTCATCGGCCTGTGTGGCTTCGCACACAACCTGCATGATGTAATTCCGCTCTCCCTCGTGTTTGAAGTTGCTGCTGACGAACTCGAGCGAGTCGCCGAGGGCTGTGATGGCGGCTAGTCTGACTTCATTATTAGTTTCCTCTTTCCTGGCGCCCTGCACGACAGCGGTGAGAATGGCGTTGGAGTGAGAGACCAGGGCAATTCGAAGTCCCGAGTCTGAGCTCTCGCATATGTAACCAATAGCAGTCAAGGAAGCCTGCTTCTGATGATCGGCACCGTCCGTCACGTTCTTGACCAAGAAGGGCATCAAATCAGTCCACTGGTCGCGGGGTAGTTCGATGGCAGCGATGGAGGATATGACTTGAGCGGCGGCATTGCCAGCCTGCGCATGACTGGAGGATAGTGTTTGTAATGTCAGCTGTTTTACTCGCGATTTGGTCTCCTCGTCTGTTTCTTGAATCCATTTCGTCTGTAGAGCTTGCAGACGAGTGAAATCTCTGGCTGAGAAGGCGTTCTTGAGGGCGAGACCGGCCGCGACTCGGATGGAGGCGTCTGCTTGTTCATTGGCAAGTTCTTGAACCAACGTTGCCAGGTAGAGCGGCTAAATGATGAATGAGAAGGGTGAGCGCTGAGAGCCAGACCAGAGCAACAGAATGGGGTAGCAGAAGGACCAGGACAAGCAAGATTCCGAGAGAAATGCTGCTGAACTGGAGAGGAGAGGAGAGAAGAGGGGGGCCCTTGTTTCACTTACGAAGTTACTCTCCGAGGCCTGGGACAGCTGCTGCTCTGCGGCGTTACGCAGATTTGCATCTTTCACAAGAAGCGTCAGTAATATGCCGTCGGGCCGAAGGCTGGTCCTCCTATGTCGAGCTTCCGAGGAAGGTGATGCATGGCCACGCAAGCCGCGAGGGGAAAATCCTCGCAAGCAGAAGCGGGTGCGCGGCTCACATTCTCCGGAAAGCCAGAAATAGGAGAGGGCATCATGGCTCACCTGGCGACAGCGAATTGGCGAGCACCTGATTCATTTCTGAGCTCGACATACTGGCTGGTGGTTGGTGATGTTGTTGTCATGTGGCTTCCAGTCGTCTGGGGGTGAGGATTGATTCGTCGAGGGCCAAAAGTTGGCAGGAGGGCAGCACGTGTGAGCGAGCAGACCAGCAGAGCGGAGACGCCAAACACGTTTGGCGAGTGGGGGTTTTGAATTTTTGTGTGGTGACTCTGGTTCTGGTGAGGTGCGCCTCAGCCAGTCCAGTCCAACCTCGTTCGTCGAGTCGAGCCGAGCCAACGCAATGCGTGCGCACGACCGGACAGGACCAGACAGGGAGGGTACTGCACCTGCACAGATGAATTGAAGACTGGGGTCCGGAGCTCGCGGGCACTGAAGTGCGTTGTCGCTCGAACGTCTGCGGCGAGTCGGCTCGGCTCAGAGACAATGAAGGAAGGGGAGAAAGCAGAAAACCCGCAATGGAGGCACGCTATCGCCCAAGTAACCCCGCCAGGTTTTTGATTTTGTTGTCAAAGTTTCGAGCAGTGCAGCGAGCGTGTGGATGCGTGCATGGAGACGCAAAAGTTTAATAAGTAGGAAACATTAGAATGGCAAGTGCGAGTGAGTGCCAGTAGTAGCTGACGGATAAGTTTCATCTGGAGTAGGCAACTGGGACGGGGCAGGCTAAAGCCCAGATGCGCCCCTAATGCGACCGATATCGATTGTGCTAGGCTGGGCAATAAGCCTGTGCTGGCTGCACACCCACTGTATTATGCGTCCAGACAAGCGGTGACGCAGCGCTGCGCATTGCTAGGTTTTCCCTTGCCTGCTTGCCGTGGCTGTTGGACTGTCGTCATCCATCGGCAAGACAATTAACAGGCAATACGTACGTCGGTGTGCGCGAGTATCCCAAGCCGAAAACTTCATCCTCTCGGATCACACTACTTGCTCAAGATGCACTCCGGTTACTGTCCAGCCTCTGGGACCGTCGTCTTCAAACTTTACGTAAAGCGAGTAATAATCCCATCGTCAATCTCTTGAGGGGAAAGAGAGCACGCGCCGCCCCACCACCTCCCGAACCTAGCCAAAGCAGCCAGGAACGTCTTCCCTCCCTCCACTCACGAGACCACAGGAGGGACCGCACCATTGTTTGACGTGAAAATTCGCTACGCCCACGTCCCGTTTGCCGATGTGCCAGAGTCCCCAGAGTGAAGCGCGAAGTAGAGATGACGGTTTATCCGCGGCGTCACAGGAGCTGATGGAGCATTGCTCTCGAATTTTCTAGCATCTTGATCTCGGTTTGAGTGTGGGGTCTCTGCGTTTTCGCAATTCAATCCGTCCCCACCAGCTTCCGTGGCAACCAGGAACGCGAGATCCAGCCGACAGATGAGATGGCCTTGGCTTTCGGATCATCTGGGGCCGCTACAGGGTGTGATGAATCACCGGCGTACCTTTGTTGGGACCTCGACTTGCGAGAATAATATGCAGTGGAAGTGAGAGCCTTTCGGACTATTTGTAGTGTCATCGGCAAATTCATTGTTGCGATGTCGTCATCGCAGGTGCTGAAGTAGGGCAATATCGTGACGACACAGTAGCAGGAGGTTGCACAGTAATAATATGCCGTAGGGCACCGAAGAGAGGAGGAGGGACCACTTGAACAGAGACTTGTACTTAATTCTAGGCCTTGCACTGAGCTCAGAGTGACTTGACGCATTCTGCAAATCACCTCTCTCATCACCTCTCGTTTCTCGAGCGATCAAAACCTTGAGAATAGACCTGTTGGCGTGGCCGTTGACGGCACAGACTAAAAACACGAATAAGACGTGATTACACAGTGAATCCATCCGTCAATGACCTTGCCGCTCCTGGCATTGAAGCGACACCAGTTCGTAGACTTCATGTCGACACCACAAATTTTTTTTTGGTTCAACGCAGCCACTCCTGGCAGTTTTAGCCGGCAAAAGAATCTCATCCAAACTCCTCTTCGTGACCTGGCGAGATGATGACCATGTTTTTTTCTCGCCCCGAGGCATGCAATTTCCAAGAACCGGGCTTGCCCGCAATCACTTCACATCATGCTCGCCTGAGCTTCCAGGGCGCCAACCACGCCCGAGCCGCCGCCGCCGCCGTGAGCATGCCCATTGGTTTGATCATCGACGTCGCTGTCCTCACCTGGTTTCGTTGCCTTGCCGAAGATCGGACTGCCAGGTCGGCTGGCAACGAACTAGGGGTCCAACGATTGTCAGCTTATCGCGTCTATACGCCACCAACTGCACCGCGACCCGGGGCTCTCAAACTCACGTTACTGGCAGCGCTGAGCAGAGCGATCAAGGAACTCTGCACCACGTCGCTGTGGACGCCGACGCCCCAAACGGGCGTCTTACTCCCCGCAGCCGTGCACTCTATGTAGGTCGCGGCCTTGACGTCGCGGCCCTTGCCGATGGCATGCTCCTTGTAGTCCTGCACGTCCAGACTGACGCCGATGCTCCGGAGGGCGTTGGCTAGGCTGGATATCGGACCGTTGCCACGACCGTGCAGCGTGTGCTCTTTGCCGTCGCACGACACGACGCCGTCGAAGACGCGCTTGAAGTCCTTGGTGACTTGCGTCTTGCCCACCTCGGGCGGCGCCGGGGACTTGGACCGGTCCGGCGTGATGCTGTAGTCGACGAGGCTGAAGCGCGGGGTCCGGTTAAGGTAGTACGTCTCTTCGAAAAGGGCAGTGATTTCCTGCGCGCGCAGCTCCCTGCCGAGCTCGTCGGCGCGCCTTTGCACAAGCTTGGAGAAGTCGACCTGCAAGCCGCGGGGGAGATCGAGGGAGAGCTGTCGGAGGATGATCCAGGCGGCGCCGCCCTTGCCGCTCTGCGAGTTGACGCGGATGACGGCCTCGTAGCTGCGGCCGATGTCTTGCGGGTCGAGGGGCAGGTAGGGGATCTGCCATCGGTCGTCGTAGGCGGCGTTTTCTTTCTCGCGGACCTGGAAGCCCTTTTTGATGGCGTCCTGATGAGAGCCGCTGAAGGCGCAGACGACGAGGGCGCCACCGTAGGGAGCTCGTTCGTGGACGGGGATCTTGTTACACGTCTCGACCGTCTCGATGACGCTGTTGAGGTCGGAGAAGTCGACATTAGGGTGCACGCCCTGCGTGTAGAGGTTCAACGCGAGGGTGACCAGGTCGACGTTGCCGGTTCGCTCGCCATTGCCAAACAGGCAGCCCTCTACACGATCGGCGCCAGCCATCTGAGCGAGTTCGGCGGCCGCCACGGCACAGCCGCGATCATTGTGAGGGTGCAGAGAGACGCAGACCTTCTCCCGCTGCGTGATGTTGCGGCAGAAGTATTCGATCTGATCGGCGTAGACGTTGGGCGTGGACATTTCCACTGTGGCTGGCAGGTTGAAGATGATGGGGTTCTCCTCGGACGGCTCCCACGCCGCCTTGACGGCTTCGCACACCTCAATGACGAACTCGGGCTCCGTGTCGGAAAAGGTCTCGGGGCTGAACTCAAAGGCCCAATCCGTGTCCTCCTGCGAGGGGTCGTCCTTGGTCAGTTCGCGCACGAGCTTGGTGCATCGCACTGCCGTCTGCAGGGCCGCCTCTTTGGAGTGGTTGAAGACGATGCGGCGGAAGCACTCGCTGGTGGCGAGGTAGATGTGCACGATGGCCTTTTTGGCACCCCTAAGGGACTCTACTGTTCTTCGGATGAGATCTTCTCGGCACGGCGACAAGACCTGTAGGTACACGTCGTCGGGCACGGCGCCGGGCGTCTCGATGAGCTTGCGCGTGAAGCCAAAGTCGGTATCTGATGCAGAGGGAAACGAGACCTCTATTTCCTTGTAGCCGAGACTGACGAGCATCTTGAAGTACTTCCATTTTTCGTCTCCGTTCTAATCAGACGCAACGCGTTGTCAACACCAGTGTTCCATCACCCCTTGAAAAGAAAAAAGCGACAATAATGGGGGCTATGCGCACCATGGGATCTACCAAACTCTGGTTGCCATCCCGAAGATCCGTGGCCAACCACCGCGGGGGCTTGTCCAGCGTCTTATTCGGCCATTGGCGATCGGGCAGATGAATCGGAGGGAACTTTTTGTATTTCCTCCACGGTTCAGAGAGCCTGTACCGTCAGCAACCGAAGGAAACCAAACCAATTGATGAAGAAACCGAGGAAAAGGTAGTCAGTGCTGTTCTTACATGGGCATCTTGTGCCTGTGAAGACTTGCTCAGACGGCAAACCGAGTCCGATGCAGTTTACGATGAAGGGTAGCTCAGATCAAGGTCCGGCAGTCCAGCCAGTTCTGGTCAGGCAAGGCGTTGAGGCTGAGAGACGAAAAGAACCATTGATGAGGCCGAGCTTTATTTTTTTTTTTTCCTGGCGAGACGAGCCCGTGTCCGAACCGGCCCAGTCTGTTTCTGGTCGTTTGAGTTTTTTTTCCTGACTCATTGGGAGGGTGGCGCTGTTCTCTTTGGGCTGGCGGCATTTGCGGGGTTGGGCGCGCAGCGTCACTTCGCACGTTTCTACATTTTTCGACTTTGTTCCAATTAGACGAGATCTTCTCTGAAGTCCATGGTGCACCAGTCATCTGTGACACGAGAGCACAAAAGCAATCTAGACAGCACGACGGGCAGTTTTTAAATTCCTGGACACGTCAGACCGGCCTTTCACTTTGCAGCTTGCTGCCTTTGCTTTTTACCCCGCGTCATGTGGAGACGACCGCGGCCGGTCTTCGGAGACTGGGGGTCCAACGCTAGAGAGGATTGGTTGACTTGCTCCCGTGTGAGCTGTGGGTGGTTACGTGTTACTCAGCAGAGTACGGTACTTTATACAGTAAAGTAAAGTGCCTGTCTAAAGTAATACGCGACTCACCCCGTTTTGTGATGAGAGCTTGGCATCGCTGGCCAGAGCTCTATGGCTGCCATAAGCCTGAGTGACTCTTACGGGACTCTCACGGGACTGTCACAGTGCCTTTTTCTGTCACTAGATTGATGAAAACGTCACCACAAAACGGGGTGAGTCGCGCAGGTAGGTAAGGTAGGTACTTAAGTACGTATGTATACTTCTCTACAAGATCAAAGCGGTAGGAGCCGACAAGACGCAAAGGAAGGCCACCAATGGGCCGCAGGCTACGAAAACGCACAAGTCTTGAATCATGTCTCATCATTCCACAAAACCGATCGTCCAGGATCGTGATCGAGGGCACTTCCTTGACCGCCCTCATCGAATATAGTACTCCCTGCCCGGTCTGTAGTTCTCGTACAACACCTCTCGCTCTCGGACTCTCTCGTCGTCCCATTCCCAGTCATTGTGCTCCCGGTGATGCGGCCTCTCGTGGTGCCGACGCCGACGGTGCCAGTCGTCGACATAGTCGCGCTCCCATTCCATCTCGCGATGGCGGCGGCGGTGACGGCGAATGCGTGAGGTCAGTTCCGTCAGATGAAGAACCTCGTCCTGGCCAAGGGTAGGTGAAGTCAGTGACCTGGAGCGTGCTACTACAAAAGTCGGGCGGGAAGGTGTTCTCACGTATTTCAAATAGTCCATGACGTAGAAGAACCATTTGGTCTCTTCGTACGCGTATCCCATGTCCTCGAGCGCCTCACGACAGACCAGGTCCTTGGTGATCTCTGTCCACATCTCCCTTGGAGGCGGAGCGGGCGGCGGAGCAGGTGTTCGACTGCGCCTACGCTCGATGTCGACATCGACGTCGATTTCACGCTCACGATCGTGCACAGTCACGTTGGTGTGAGAGTCCCGCGCGCCAGGGCTCGGTCGAGGAGACGGCTGTCGTGGGACGGGCACCACCGCACCATCTCGTTCCGGAATGAACTTGGTCCTTCGGACGCCGCTGTACTTGGACCAGTTTGTTTCCGTGCTGGCGCCGCCTACGCCGTCCATGCGAACACGCTCCGTGCCGGGCGGGACATCGACAATGGCCCAGTCCTTGGTGGCGCCGCCCCATGCCTCGCCCATGCGCCCGCGAGCATCGATCTTGCCCGCGATGTATTCGGCTTCTTCGTCCACGGGGGGCGCGATGGGCGCGGCCGAATGAGGTCTCCTGTGTGGCTTGCGCTTGTCATCTATGCGCAGACGGTCCATGTCGCCACGTATGATGATTTCGTCATCATGTTGGTGAGAGCGGCGTTCATGACTCCGTGATCGGTGTCGACTGACCGATTTGCGTATATCAACGTCTACCTCGGTCCGATCTTTGGAGAGCGAAATGTCAATGTCTGTCTCACGCTCTCGCATCTGAGTGCGAGGACGGGCGGGCGGCGGTGGCGTTGGAGGCTTTGCCCTGATGGTGCCTAGATCAGAGTCATTAGCAAACCGCACAGGCTTTTCCAATTTCCTCGAAAGACGGCCACACACCGTGATCAATATCCCTATAGTGCGTGATGATCTCTCTCTCGATCGTCGGTCCCTTGATGACGGGCGGCGGGGGAGGAGGAGAAGGCGACGGTGACGGCTGTCTCTCCCGTTCCCTCTCAATAATCCTCGTGCGGATGTATTCCTTGTCGGGTGACGAGCTTCTCCGCCGCCGCTCCACGAATCTGATGGAAGGTGAGGGTGACCTAGGCTTGACGGATGGGCTTCCGAAGCGCTCTCGTTCTCTTTCGACGACCCTTGTTCGTTCACGTTCGCGTTCGTGTTCAAAATGATGAGGCGGCGATTCGCTTCTAGGCCGACGTATGTAACGGTCCTCCCGATAACCAGGGGGTGTTGGGCTTCGAGGACGCCTGTCCCAGGTCTCGACGTCCCGTTGCCGAAGCACCATGGGGCCGGCTTCTGGACGTCGACCGTTCTCTCTTAGGAAAGCCGGTGTGCGATCAGTTTCTCTCTCCCGCACACGCACGTCGACCTCATCCAGTTCCCGGCGCAAGGGAGGTGGGCTCCTCGTCATGACTCTGGACGGACGGAAGTCTCCATCGTCGAAACGGGTTTGGGAGCGACGAGGAGCGGAATAGTAATCTCGCTCCTCGAACTCGGTCATTCTGGCGCCGCGTTGGGACATGGTGGGCGCCTGGCTGCTCTTGAGCCAAGGTGCCAACGAGCGTTGCGGTCAAAGAACATGCAGGGGGGGGGGTGGTCAAGGGGGGTTGGGTTGTGATATGAACTAATCACTCGTCGAGGCCCCGAAGTGCTGAGAGAGTGTTGACCCCGGAGCGGGAGCCACTCGCAGTCCGGTCCAGAAGATATGGGACGAGTGTAGTGCCCGCGGACGGACGAGAAAAGAAGGGCAGGACGGGAAGACGAGGCGAGGCGTTCATCCCACCAGGCGCAAAGTCAGGGTGAATCAGAGCGGGGAAGGGAGGACACCGGTGAGCGTGAGTGAGGAGTGGCAGAGCGGGATCGGGACGGCCCAGGCACGGCTGTTTCAATCGCACCAACGCGTCTGCTAATGCTTGACAATTTAGTTTGTCGCTACGCTGGGAGTGCGTGACGCATGTTTCGACATCAACTGGACAAGGTCAGGTCGGGTCGGGTCAGCCACGGGATGGAAAAGCCTGCCGACCACGCCGGACTGGTGCGCATCATGAGCTGCGTGCTGATGCTTTCTGTCTGGTCTGTCTGTCAGATGCCCAGCGCCCGCGCCCCCATTGCTCCCACCACACACCCACGTCTCACTCAGGATTTCGCCCACACATCGACAACGTCACATGCACCGGCCTACCAATCAGGTCTCTGCGTGAGAAGCATCCCTGCTCACTGACGCAATCACGCAGCGCGATGCCCTGTTTCTTCTCGACATGCCGCTGGTGCAGCGCTGAAGAACCACGGCTCGTCATTTTCGTTGTATTCATGAGGCTCTAATTTTCATGCATCGTAGAATTGTCTTGTAGGGATAACAGCATCCGGGTCGTCCATCTTTTCTCTTCGGTTTCCCCCAAGACCTTGGGGTGTTTTCGACTGAACGGGAGAATAGGACGACTTATGCGAGGAAATAGCATTGGCTTCGTGGCAAAACACGCGCGCAAAGGAACTGAAAAGAGGCCCCCTCCCTTCCCCTTCTCCCCCTGAAAGTTCCTCAGGCGATGCCTCTCTTGGTATCCTTGGCAATGAGGCCCGTCAAGCTCTTTTCCGGCCTGGGATAGTCTGGTCGACCACCCAAAATGTCCACCACGCCGCGCATTTCGAGCCAGTGTGCAGCCTTCGGCCGTCTGTTCGCCCAGTCGGTCCCCTTCTCTTCCAGAATCTCCATCGATGTGAAAACGACTTCTGAGCTTTGAATGCCAATAACGCTCGTGCTGTTGGGATCCTTCTTCACCCGGTTGTGCGCGTTGCGCCCATATTCCTCCAGATGCTGGATGCACTTGATGGCCAATCTGACTGCACGACATCTGTCCATGGGCGACGGCACGCCTCCCTGCTGCACGTGCCCGGGGATGCTCTCACGGCTCTCGAAGCGATCCTGAGCCTCTTCACGGATGATGCTGGCGATGAGCTTGGCATCGTAGACTTTGCTGGCTTTCTCATTGACGAGAATGAGGCGACCTGCGCGGGATTGGCCGCGGTCCTTGTGGAAAACATCCTTCAGGTGGTTGACGTCCGCGTTGAGCATCTCCAGACTGATACCCTCCTCTGGAATGTACACTGCTGAAGCACCGACGCTCAAGCCGCTGAGCGTCGCCACGTAACCGCAACGCCCGCCCTGCGTCTCGATGACAAAGACTCGCCGGCGTGTGGCGGAAGCTGATTGTTTAATCTTGTCGCAGTAGCTGACCAACTCATTGAGACACGTGTCGGAGCCCAGTGAATATTCCGTTCCAGGCACGTTGTTGGAGATGGTGGCAGGGAGCAGGCAAACGGGGATGCAGAGCGATGGATATTGGTCCCTGGCCTTGCGCAGTTGCGAGACGGAGTGAAAGGCCTCGAACCCGCCAACGATGAACAAGGCGTCGAATCCGTACTGCTCAATCAGGTTGGCAATGAGTTCCATGCCAGACTCCTCTGGTAATTCGCGGTTCGTGCCAATCTCGGACCCGCCCTTGCTGGCCCAGCCATCGACCTCCAGCCAGTCAAACGGCCTCACGGATCCGAACGGCTTGTCATCGTGGTGGCGCGCGAATCCTGCAAACCCATTATGTATAGCAATGGGCTCGTGCCCTCGGCTGAGGCAGTATGCGACAGCTGCCCGGACCGCCGCGTTCATACCGCCAGCAGGAGCCCCGACATTGATAAAGCCAATCTTCATACGCTGACATGAAGAATGTCAATAGGAAACCTCATAACAAGGCAGGGTCGTCAGATACTCACGTTCTTTTCTGGCAGCTTGTGGTCTTCAATCATGACGTTGGTCGTTGTGATGTATGACCTGTATTGGTCGGCGAATTCGGCATCGCGCAGAGCCATCGCCTTGTCAAAATCTTTGCCGTCAACGGCCTTGCTTACTTCTTGAGTCTCTTGTACAGCCTTCATCAGTGGCTTGCGCACGATCTTGTTCTCGTTGATGGCGATGAAGCAGGTTTCGGTGTCGGGCGTAGCCTCCAGAACGGCTTTGACAGCTTCCACACCTTGCAGCGTGGACAACAGCCGATCGTACGCCACAGCGGTGCCGCCTCGCTGGACATGACCAAGCGTGGTGATGCGGGTGTCCAAGCCGAGACCCCCCTCGGTCTTTTCCGAAAGAAGGTCTTTGATCTCGTCAGGGCTGATCTTGTTGCCGTCTTTATCACGAGCCCCCTCGGCCACTATGACGATGGTCTTGCGCTTCCCCAGCTTGCGGTGTCGGTTGACGACCAGCGACATGTCTGTCCTCCAGTCGTGCTCTTGAGGACGCTCGGGAATGAAGACGAAGTCGGCGCCCGTGGCGACTCCGGCCAGCAGTGCTAACCAACCGCAATGCCTGCCCATCACCTCAATGACGAAAGCGCGGGAGTGGGACGAAGCGGTGGCCTCGATGTAGTCCACCATTTCACATATGCGGGACAGAGCAGAATAGCATCCGATGGTGGCATCGGTGCCCGACAGATCGTTGTCGATGGAGCCCACGATGCCAACAATATTGAGGTGTTTGTAGGGCGCGATTTGGTCTTTGGAGAGCTCACCCTTGGACACGAGCTCGGTCAACAGCGAGGGCCACTCGGCCCGGAACTTGTCAGCCCCAGTGAGCGAGCCATCCCCTCCGCAAATGATCAAGGCATCGATACCATTGAGAACCATGTTCTTGGCAGCCGTCAATCGCCCGGGTCGTTCGTAGAAGGCCAAGCAGCGAGCTGTCCCGATGAGGGTGCCGCCCTCGGATAGCCAGCCTCTGACGTCGTCCCAGTCCATCTTCTTTATAAAACTGCCTCCCCTTACCAAGCCTTCGTATCCCTCGTATACGGCGAAAGCATCGCAATTCATGTGAATGGCCATTCTGACCACGGCGCGCACGACACCGTTCATGCCTGGGGAGTCACCCCCCGAGGTCATGACGGCGATCTTCTTCTTGTTCAGCATAGCTGGGGGACGGGCGGGTGGAAGTGTCGATGTCATTGCCGGCGGTGTCAGGGCAACGATAAAGGCTCGCCAGAGAGTGTTGAGAATGTTTCGGAAGGGCAAGAGGAGGATATCGAGAGGTCGAGAGAAGAGGCGTAAGAGAGAAGCTGTTTCGGGCATCTACAGATCCGTCTGTACTCCTTTGATGCCGTCGCTGAGTCGCATTTGACGGTACGAATCGAAGAGGAGCAGCAGAAAGCAATTGAGTAGAAAGGAGCAGAAGGGCTGGCGAGTTTCAAAGCGAGCGCCAAGACGATGCGCAAGCTCCGGCGAGCAAGAGATATAAAAAGCGCCGTATTTGCTTGCGAGCGCTTGGCTTGGCTGAGGCAGGCAGTAGCACCAATGAAAAGCCAGAGCTGAGCCACTGGACCCAGCCCCGGAAGGTGCGACCCAGGGAGCAAGCCGGTCTTTGAGTCGGACAACTAACCGGACCACCAGGCATGACGCATTCGATGAATACGGCGTCGGCCGGGCCAGATGGTGTTATTGGAAGCCAGGATGGTTCGTTTGTTCGCTCGACTGCGCGATTTTTCGGTGTTTGGGTTCCTTTTCCTGATCTTTCGTTTCTAGAAGCCACTCTACCCATACTCGTTGTGCTCGGCCCCTCGTCTGCTAAGAGACTGGCAGCTGTTGACGCGGGGCTCTACCAGACCAGACCAGGCCTTACCCCTCCAACCCGCCGCTCCCGACGGGTGCTAGTGCCGACGCGGGTGGCCGACGCTGCGCCGCTGGGGTGCGTTGCGGTGCCCGCTGACGAGTCGGTAACAGGTGACAAATTCTCACCAGACCACACATCACGTCACGTATTCGGCTCCCTCCCACAATGCAGATGGAGAGCGACGCCGGCGGCTGTTCTTGCCTTGTCGGATTGCATTGCAACGTGTCCACCCTGCAGGATTTGCCGGTGCTTTGCTCGGCCGCATTCTGTCTGGTTCGTCGTTCCTCCGATGAGCGCCAAGGGTGGGCTCGTCTCAGACGTTTGTGACTCGCGAGACACTTTGCAGCGCCAGGCGAAGCCCAATAAAGTCCGATTCTTTGGCTGTCGGTGGCAAGGTGAAGGGAACCATGCATGTTGCCGCCATCACTTGCAAGGCTGGGCAGTCTTCGCGGGGGCTCGGCTCAGCCCAAGTCTGTCGTTGGGAAATGTGCATGTTTGCGCACCACCACGGGCATCACCCACTCATCAATCATGTCGATGCGGTCTGGCCTGCCCTGGGCGTTCTTCACTGGCACCCATCTCGCCTGGGTGACGCGGGCCAGGGGCTCTGCAGCCCGTGGCCGAGCTCCCGCGCCCCTTGATTGGCTGCTGTGTCGAGCCCCACGAGGCTGAATTAGAGCTCCCCGCCCATCCGCGCATGGAGGCTCTTCCGCACTGCAGACCCATTCATATTGAGCAGCCCGTTTGTGAACAAGCTGAAGTCCCGAGGCTCGAACCCGATGACATGAAATCTCGAGCTCGCAGCAAGCTGGGCACACTGAGATGGCACCGGACGGTGACGGGGGCCCGCCTCTGTCTCTGCGCCCGGTCCCAGTGGCAGACAGGGAACCGCAAACCCTGGCCGAATTCATCCGCCGCGTCAATCTTCAGCCCGGAGGCTTTCGTGCCGTTACCGAACAGAAGCTACGCGAGCAGATCATTGCCAGGGACAGTCTTAACGAAGGGGACTCGGACCAGGAATATGTCGACACGCCAGACGGCGCCAACGAGGATGAGCCGGTCAAAGATCCCCATCTCGCCCGCATCGAGGTGTTGAAGCATATTGAGTACGAGGCCAACTACCGACCACCGATACTCAACTCGACATATAACTCTTCGTGGCTGACCTGATGTGTTCTTGTAGAGTTGCGAGCAACACGGCCATGTTGACGCTCGACTCCCTCTCCTTACTGCTGTCAAAGCAAAGTCCGACCCAGGCCAGCCTGACGCTGTCCCAGCAGCTGCGCGAAATGGTGGGCATCGGCACCCTTGGAGCGGATAAGCTCGACGAACCGATGGTCAACGCGGACAAGGCCAAAGACGAGGAAGAAGTTGCCCTCGGCTGGACTCTGATGCAAATCAACGAAACCAGGGATGCCGCTGAAGCAGCCGGTCGATTCCTACAGCGAGAGGTCGAGGCAGAAAGCAAATATTGGGAAGACGTCGTGACCGTTAAGAAATCAGGCTGGTCCATTTGCAGGGTTCCGCACGCCCGCCATATGCTCGGGGTCAGATTTGGTTTCACCGAAGGTAGTGAATCAGCTCGGGAGACCCTTCAAAAAAAGGAAGCAAAAGCTAATGACTTCAACAAAGCCGCTGCCGAGTTCAAGAACATGGGAATAGCGCCCATGGAGAGGAGCGACGACGGATCCGTGAATCTTGACCTCGATAAATTGGGAGACGGATCGGTAGGGCTGGTGGTGAGCCTCGAGAGGGACGGCAAACTCATGGGCCGATCAAGGCCCCGTCCAGCAGGGCGTGACGACGCTCCGCTCTATTCCAAGGTTCTCGAGGCGCGGAACACTCTGTTTTCTCAAGAGCTATGGCACGAATTGGCACGCGAGGCGCGCACGCTCGCAGGGCTCAACGTTCGCCTGCAAGGATCCAAACTGACGTGGTCACCGGCCAAATTGTGGTCACCGGCCAAATTGTCCAGGATTATCATTGAGCTGGCACCTCTCGGCTCCCACGAACACGACGAGACTCTGCCGGAAAACAACGTCGCCGAAGGCGTTTACGTCTCGCTACACATCCTGCTGAGCTACGGCCATCGCTGCAACGAGCTGCTGAGGACGCGGCCTATGCCGCCGCACATCCCCCGTACCCGCGGCCAACAAGTCTACGCTTTGCTGCGGCCCGTCATCTCACGAATGATGGCAAACGGAATCGTCAAACATTGCATGGCAGCTATGGGTCAGGTGCGCGGGGTCCTCGGCAAGGCAGGCCTCGATTCGTCCGTTCTCCTCCGCACGCCTCAATATTCCACGGCCACGACAGGACAGGGACCGAACCAAATGGGCGTGGCGCACTCCCTCGTCCGCGCCACACTCTTACACCCCATCGAGTTTCACATCGACTTCACCGTCTTGTCCGGCTCGTCATTCACTATCCGCGGCCGCACATTCCTCTTCCCCGTCGTCACCACCGTCTACCACGTCCTCCTGCCTCCGTCCTCCCCGCTACACACCATCTGCGAGCCCTACCCCGACGGATATTCTTCTCTCCAAGGCCTTTTGAACCATGTGTTCCGCGCGATCCAGCGCGTCGTTGCAAATTATCTTCTCACCCAGCTCGCCCCCGGCGTATGGAGGCTCGGGCCCCGAGGTGATGGGCTCCAACGCATCAAATGCCCCAGCCATTTGATGAACGTCGTCATCCGCCCGCATGAAAAGTCGAATATCAAACTCCTCATGTTGAGTACCGTGAACAGCAATCAGAGCACCACGGATGTCCCGGGGGATTGTGTTGAATGGGCATGGACCTTGGAAGGCGGTGAGGAAAAACCTCTGACTGAAATCGTCCGGGAAGCAGCCTGTCGCTAGTTGTTCTTCGGGCTGGAACACTCGGATAGCAGGCAGTACATGCTCAACTGTGAGTAAGTGAGTCCACCCCTGAACCCGCCTCCCCAACGGAGATGGAGTGATGGGCAACAGCACTTCTCTGCGAGCTCGGCTCTCGCCAATATTTCCATCAAGCTTCTCTATGAGCTACTTTATGAGCTTCTCTATGTGCTTCTCTACGAGCTTCTCCACGAGCTTGGCCCCTCTATGAGCTTCTCTATGAACTCATGTCACGCCGGATTACACTTCTCTATGAGCCTAACTCACGGCAACTCTTTTGCAAGCATGTCTTATACCCCACTTCAATTGAATTAGGTGCCTTGTTGGCAATCTCGCTAGTGTCGGCCTCGCGTGTGCCGGATCTACTGATCAAAAAAGTATTGTAGCCAAGGGGACCTTGCACGCCAGCAAAGAGTTTCCCATCAAAAGTCATTGAATCGTCAATCCCCCGTAATCCCTTTCGTACCGTTCTTCCAGCACCCCAATACCCAGTTCAATGTTCGAGCAATTTGTCATTCTTGGTCGGGTTCCATTCCAGCCAAAAGACCTGTTTCTTTTTCTCTTTTTTTCTTTTTTCTTTTTTCTTTTTCAAAATAAAAAAGGAGAAGAATCTAAAAAATAAAACAAAAAGGGAAATTCTACAATGACGGTTTGTTTCGCGTGGTGCATCATCGCCCGTTGAACAGGAACTTGAGCTCCGCGACGTTGAGCTGTCCAATCTTCAGGCTCTCGTCCTCGTCGAGTGCCGCTTCGACAATCTCCTTCTTCTTGGACTGCAGCTCGACGATGCGGTCCTCGACCGTCTCATGCGTGAGGATGCGGTACACGTATACCTTGCGTTGTTGGCCAATTCTGTAGGTGCGGTCGATAGCCTGCATCTCGATGTAGGGATTCCAGAAGGGGTCCATGATGATGACGCGATTGGCCGCGACGAGGTTCAGGCCCGCGTTGCCGGTGCGCAAGGACACGAGCATCACCATCGCGTCGGGGTCGGTGCGGAACTTCTTGGCGGCGTCGGCGCGCTGGTCACGCGACATGACGCCGTCGTAGCGCAGGGGATCGGGCAGCCCGTCGTGCCATATGGCGACTTGGAGGAGGTCGAGGAAGATGGTCCACTGCGAGAAGACGATGGTCTTGTCGCCCTGGGCTGCGAAGTCGCGGAGGAGCCTCATGCACTCCGTTACTTTGGCTGCTGGGAGCCACGTTTTGCGGAGGTAGTCAATGTACCTGCGGTGTGCGGCGTGATTCTTGGCTGCCTCTTTGCGAAGACTCTTGAGCATGGAGGCCTTGACTGGTGCTTTGTCTTTGCCTTTGTCTTTGCCTTTGCCCTTGCCCTTGCGTTTTTTCTGTCGTCTCGTCTTCTGAGCAGCCTTGGGCGAGGGTTCTTGGTCTTGCCCTATAGATTTTTTCAACTGCTCCAAATCTGCCAGATCTGTATCGCTTTCGTCGTCAGCGACAACAAAGCCCTTCAAATTCCCTTTCTCATCGGCATCATCGTCCTTGTCAGGACCTTCGCTGTCTTCGTCGTCGGACGTGAAATCGTCCCCGCTCTCATTACTATCTCCACCAGCATCTTCGGCCTCAACGGTATCGGGGTTGAAGACGTTTTGGAACATCTCGTAGGTGAAGCATCTCTTGGGATTGAAGCGCTGGCGACAGACGGGGCACTTAGCCGTCCTGTCATCGTTGATTTCCTCCTGCATGCTTCGCTGTATTGCTGCACTGTCAACACGGGTAAGACACTCCTTGCAGCTGTCGTGACCACAAGGAATGAAGAACAACGGCGCCTGTGCCACATCGTAGCAGATGGGACATTCAAAACTGTCCTTGTTCTTGATTCTTTCCACGACTACAGGATGGAGATTTCTGACGAGCTCTTTCAGGGCTTCCTCGCTTTCGCCATCGACGGAGGCGGGCGCATCGGCCACGTCCAAGTTGAGATGTGGATGACAGCAGGCTTGCCGAAGGCGAAGTAGCAACACGAGGATGTGAGAATAGTTCTTCCCGACCGTTCCGTCTCTGAGATACTTGTTGAACTCGACCTGAGCTTTCGACTCAAGTTGATTGTAAAAGTCCCGCTCGTCTGTTGACAGCTCTGCATAGACGATGTCTTCGGTCTTGGGAGGCAGCTGTATGATTGGCTTGCCATCCAATTCGGAGTCTTTTTTCCGGCGCAGCATGACTGCTTTCAATAAAGCACGCAATCTGTCCATGGCTATACCTTTCGGGTCTCCTCTCATGCCGCAAAGTTCACCGAACGTCTGTCAACAAATAAGTTAGCCTCTGGGTTGTTGCAATTCTATAATGTCGGGAAGGAAGTGGGATGGGGGGTTGGAACATCTCTGACCTGTCGGAACTTGTCCCATGCATCGTAAGGCTTGATGTGCAGGAATTTAAGAAGTGAGAACAGTTCTATAATTCCGTTCATCATCGGAGTGCCTGTAAGACACCAGCGATATGTAGCGTTCAGTCGGTGACAGGCTTTCGCAGTCTGTGTGTTTCTATTCTTGATGCACTGCGCCTCATCAAGAATGACTCGATGAAAGACAGCGCTAGGATGGAGCATAGGAAACCGCCGGTGAGTTGCTCTGTCTTTGAAGTTCACATTCCTATCCGCGTTGTCTTCCATGTACTTGTCATAACGCTTGAGCTCCATCGCCAAGGTCCCGTACGTTGTGAGAACAACATCCCATCTCATCAGTTCGTCAGTAGTGGACTTTTTGCCATGGTGAATGTAGACCTTGGGCCTGTACGGAGGTCTTGTTTTGGTTTTGATCTCTTCATCCCACTGCTGTATCAAGGAGAGCGGACCGATGATCAAGTTGGTCTAAGAGGATGGGTCAGTAACTGCGTGATCCCAAGTGGATGCAAGTGAGTCAAGGAAAGCCGCTTTACCTTGGGGCGCGTGCTGGCTGGATTTGCGAGCATCAAGGCCAGGAGAGAGATGGTCTTGCCCAGGCCCATGTCATCCGCCAAAATGCCTCCTTTATTGGAGCCCTTTTCCATGTTCTGCATCCATCTGAGGGCAACAGCTTGATGCAGGTAAAGAGGATACACCAACCCTTCTGGTCCCTTCTCTCGATTGAATTTGGAAAGGTCCAGATCCGGTTGGATGTTCTTCAGCAAATCGTCCAGCTCTGTCCCCGTCATGGCTGACCCCTCACCAGCCTCAAAGAAATTTGCTAAGCGACTGTCGAACGAATCACCGTCGGGTTTCAAGCCATTCGCAAAGTCATACATGCTGGTACTTTGGATGACACGAGCCAAACTATCGCCACCGGCATACGGCCGAGGTGCTGAGCCGAGGAAGCGAGGCGTTGGCGTGCTAGAGGGAATAGGGTTGTAGGGTAATGGAGAGGAGTATGGCAGTCCAGAGGGCCCTGCCATCGATGGCATGTGCATGTAAGGTTGATTTATGTGTATGTGATGTTTGGTATTGCTTGGCGTGGTTGGAAGCTGGTACGGTAAGATCTGCCACGGCGAACCGGGAGTACTGCCCATACGGCTTGCCCATGGGTCACGCGCCGGATTATGAACAGGCGCGGTGGATGAGGGAGTCGGCCAGGCGCCAGGGATTGGTCTGTTGACGTTCAAAGGCTGTGCGCCCATGGCTCCGGTGAAAGGCTTGCGTTGAGCAGTAGGAGTGCTCAAGTGAGATGAAGAGGCGGGCGATGGCTGGTTTTCAAGCGTCAAAGCCATCAATCTGTCCTGCTTCTCTTGTTCCTGGCGTTGTTCCTGCAGCCACGCCTGGTTGATCTGCTCCGCTATCACACTCGCGTCCAGGTCGACATCGTCTCTGCATGGGTCAGTACATAGGCTGCAAGCTGTAGGACTGAGGCAGGATTCGAGCGCCATACCCGGTCAGGTCAATAACACCAATGGGATCCCCGATACCGTCAGCCACGTCGTTCTGTCCCGAAGAGTTCATGCCCACGCTAGGGGCCCTGTGTCTTTGTCCATCACTGCTGGCGAAGGGGCGGGAGAAGTCTTGGTGCGAGTTCCGCTTCCTTTTCCGGTCAGGCGACGAAGTCGAGGCAGCCACTACATCGCGGTCGGCTGGCCATAATGGCACCTCAAATGGAGAATTGTTGGCGTCGGAAGCGATGAATTGATCAAGGCTTACTTGGAACGCGTCAGTGGGAGAATGAAAGGGAGAATTAAAGTACGACATGTTATTGAGTCTCATCCAGAAACCCCGCGAAAGGAAGGATGAATGATCACGCGCAAAGTCTGGATCGGGCTGTGCATGGGTGAAGCGAAGGGCGGGAAATTGCTCATGATCAGCGTGAGCCGATCGCGGTCTTTATACTCTGGCGCGCAGCTGTCGAGCAGTGATGGCCGGATGGCGGCGGACGCACAGCTGGCAGACCAGTGGCAATGATGAAAAGGCGAAAAAAAAATGATGAGAGGGGTAAGAATTCAGAGCGGCCTGCGAAGAGCTCATGTGAGAGTTCGCTGTGAACCTGGCAGCTGGAAATCCGTGCATGACGGTGAAACATGGAGACGGGCGATGGTACGGGCAGTCATACTCACAGTCTGACGGGCCAGACGCGGAGAGGCGCGCGCCTGGACGGGTAGCAGCAGATTGGCTGCGGACTAGATGCGCCTTGTGAGTTCCTGAACAAGGCCGTGACGACGCACCGGGGACAGCTGTGAGCAAGGCGGAGAGGGGGAGGGGCGACGAACATGCATCGTGATCCGGATCGCGTGTTTGGCGGAGTTGGTCCTTCAGGCGCTCGATCTGGGCCATGACCTGCTTTCTCTCTTGCTCAATACCATCCCAGTCCTCGTGTTGCATGGACTTTAGCATGACACCTTGCACGGTAAGTTCCTCTAAGAGGTCTTCCCTGCTCAGAGAGCTCGCCATATCTCGCCAGGGCTCCTTGCCGTCCAGAAAGCCAGCGCAGGGGCATCATCGCCAGAACAGTTCTATAGACGAGAGACAGGTATGTACTCGGGACACCAAAGGAGAGACCACAGAAAAGAACGAAGAAACAAGAAAAGATGAATGCAAGAACAGAGACCAGCGTCAGACGAAAGCCCGCGGTGCGGTGGCTGAACTCAGCTGACAGGCGAGAGAGACGTGTTCCTGGGCACAAATTCACTCGAACATCAACGCGTCTTTCACTTTGAGCTGGCTGGCTACGAGGTGCGGACGACTGTGATTGGTCAAGGGTAAGTCAGCAAAGTGGGGCACTCGGGAATCAAGAAGGCCGTCAAACCTGTCAAAGACCAAGCGAGCTCGGCAGCGGCGAAAGGCAGTGTACAGTGTTCAATGTGTTCAATTAGAGAGGCGGCGCCACTAGGGTATGGGAAATCCCGCAGGGTGGCGACTCGCTGCCGAAGTGGACCCGATTGAACCGCGATTGAGCCGGGCTTCCTCGTAGAAGTTTTCCCCATGTTCACCTCGCACCCATGAGATGCGGGACCAGCCATTGGGAACTACACAGTGGATGGCACAGGTAATTCCAGCCAAAAGTACCTAAGGTACTCATGAGCACCTACCTTAGGTACCTAGGTACCTAGGTAGGTTGGTACTTTACGTGCACTCTTATGTACCTTATGTACGTTATTTTTTCGGCCGGAATCATTACCTAGAATCCACTGGATCTCATACACCAGCAGCCTCCTTTCAACAAGGAAGGATGACGACTCGAGAATCCGGACGTCACGATTTCACTTGGCCGTTCCATGGTAAGACTCTCCTGTGCTTCAACCTGTGTACCCTCACTTCGCAGCAAAACATCATGGCTGCTAAGCCCCTCAGAAAAGTCTGCACAGCAAAGTCTTACAATTCAGGGCTGTCTGTCTACGGAGTAGTGTTTTGATTTCTTCCGTGTTCGAAACCTGTTCTTTTCGATACGGTACCATCGAATGAATCCTCTTGTACCGCGCACAGCCCCTATTTCTCCGCAAGGCACAAGGGCAAGAGTCTTCACGATACGGATGCAAAGATAAGAATAAAAACATGAATGTCGCAGATCGGGCCACCGATAATTGCTAACGGAGAATTGGATGGAGCAGGAACAGACACTGTGTCAGCGTGGGACAAGTAAGCTGATGTCGCCGGTGTAATCGAATGAAAGGGGCCTCGGTTGGCGCATTCCGCCCCTCCAACAGGTCATGACTTGCAGGGTTCTTTTGTGGAAAACCGTGTCTCTTCACCGAACAGCGCAAGGACAAGTCACCGTGAGAGCCGTGGTCAGGGTGGTCGGACCATCGTCGGGGCCAGGCAATGATGTCCCGGAGTGGTCCCTGCTGAACACTTCAATAGAGATGCGACCAGCACAAAGTACGGAGCATTGCCGGAACCCGATGCACAGGCCTTGATGAGGAAAATCAACTCACAAAGGCTGGTTGCCTTCAGTGGCCCACAGGTGAGTCCGACGAATTTCCCATTTCATGATCCAAACTTGCATTGGCGTGTTCAGATGGGCACTGTCCAGCAAAAGCGGACATCGCATTCCCTCAAGGTCATGGCCATCATCGCGGACACAATGTTCAGGTTCGTTCGGTCCCAACCGGAACACACCTTCAATTATGCTTTTCGTCCAGGTAATCTGCGAAACCTGTCGAAGAACTGAGTTCATGCCTTAGGCCAGGTCAAGTCTTTGCCATGTAGCACCTGATAGCTTATATCCTTGGTGAGACGAGAAGCTTACGTGCCGGACCTAATAACAACGTGCTTAGTACTCCGTACCTTCTGCCCGAATGAAAGAATGAAGGATGGAGGGGCGGTCTTCTGCACGCAAACTTCAATCCTGAAGCCCTGTTTCCCAAGGGGCCCGTGTTCCTCAACTGGATGCCTTGGCAGGGAGCGGGCTGTTCGTCATGACTGCAGGATGACCACTCCGATTCTCCACAAGACGGTGAGTGTTTGGTGGAAAAGAGAAGCTCTGAGATCTTCCAACGGTTGAGGAAGCTGCAAAGAGGAGCAGGACGAATCCGGATACTACACAATTGAAGCAGAGCGCGGGCCCCAACTGAGACATTGCCTCGCAATTGCCCAATATTATGAGTGATTGTCAAAATGGCGGTAGTGTACGCCGCATTTTGGGTGGGATTGCGTCGAACACGCAATATTATTAGAGAGTCTTTTTGGGGCATTCGAGTCTCGGCGCAGAGTATCGAGTACTTTGCATCACATCATTCGCATATACGGGACCACACCATGCATTGCCAAGCGGACGCGAGAAAGGGGCTGTTGTCAGAGTGGCTGCCTAATGCTGGTCAGATCAGAGCAAATAAGATTAATTCAGGTTCTCGTCTGCACAGGAGTGATGACGGCTGGCTGCACGCTGCAGCCACCATGCAAGGTGGCGCACATTAGGAAAACGATGCAGACTAAGAGAGACGCGGCAACCTCCGCCACACACTCAATACCTAAGGTACGCGAGAAGAACTGGGAAGAGACGAGATACGATGGTGATGGCACACACCTCACTCACCCATTGACCGTGGGGTGCGGCAGGGAAGAACCAAAGCTGCTCTTTCCCCTTTTTCTTCGTTTATTTTCTTTTTCTTATTCTTCATTTTTTTTTTTTTGTGTCCGCTGCTTGGGTGTGTCTGTAGCACAGCAGGCAGGCAGGCAGGCAGGCAGGCAGTGGAGCGTGGCCAACTGCGGCCAGCTGTATCAGGAAGAGACGATTGCACGTCCGCACACTGTTCATCAAGTACATGCTGAGTAGGTACAGTATGTACTTGACTTTGGCCTGCGCGGAACCTACCCACTCTGTATTGTCATCCATGGGAGGATGATGGGTTGATGAGAAGGAATGAAAATGCAGGAGGTCGACCAGTATGACAGGCACACACATCTCGCTCTCAACCTGTTTTCCACCCCGGTCCAGTAGCGTCGCAGGGATTCAATTGCCGTGCAGATCACGAAAAGATGCATGCGAGATGCCAGGGGTTTCTGCCATTCGGGAGGGTGCCAACAGCAAGCAAGCCCAAGCCAGGCTGCAAGGAACCCGTATCAACATGGCAGGCACCGACCCGTGCTGGCCTGTGCTGGTGTGATGGGAACAGACAGGATCGGAACAGACAGGATCGACGGCGCTGCCGAGCCGGCCATCTCTACGGAGTACCTACGCCTCTCTTCGTGCTGTGGTGGACGTGGCAAAAGCTTCTTCGTTTCTCCCTGCGCTCGCAGCACGCACGCATCAGCCGGCGACCTCGCAAGCCCAACACGACCTGCCGTCTGCTCATGCATCATGCAGAGGACGACGACATGTCTATCTAGACATGCGCCTCGTTGGCCTGCTGTCACGCGTTCCTGACAATTTCCGCCACAACCTTCATCTTGGAAAAATGGAACAATGTAGGTCCAGTCCACCGCAGATCAGCAAACACTCTCACGCACCGACATTTCCGAACCGGATCCTGGACATGGCCCTAATGCTGTGCCGGAGGAGATGGTGTGTGGCCGGCAACGAGCATCTATTGGACAATGGACGACGTGACCAACCTGCATCGCCGAGCCCCGGTCTTCAAGCCTCATTTTCTTTTTCCTCTCCTGCACGGCCGTCTCATAATACCAGAGAACAGGACATGGGATCGTTTCGGCGTACTCTGTACAGTTTCGACTTGTCCTTGCAGGATGAGCTCGGTAGCCGACTCGTTTGTACTCCAGTACTCCGTACATTGTACCCTAGCTCTTGGCTTGAACACGACATATCTTGCGCAATCCACATGGACTCTTCGCCATCGACCCGAATCGGAGCTGCTGTGAAGCCTCGGATTATCACCGCCCCTCTTTTCTCATTTTCTTCTCCTCGGGACACCCGATGGACCTATGTTTTTGAAGGCGCGCTGACGAGACCTCCTTGAATTCCCAGAGGATCGGGTTGCGAAGATTCAACATGGGCTGCTTCAGGTAGCAGGCTCCTTTCAAGATCACTGAGATCTGGCTCAAGAGCAGCACCGGCACCCTCATCGTTCTCCCAAAGATTTCTCATATCCACCCTGTGAAGGCTTGCTGCATTAGCACCGCATGGGTTTGTTGTTGCACAATGCGTGGAATCAAAGTGATATCCCCTCCTGGACCTCGACATCCTGGTCGGACCAGGGCTACTCCTCGCTCGCTCTATCTGACCCAGGATGCATCGTACTCCATACCGCCCGGTCAGAAGCCTCCGTCACGTCCATCACTCCGGGCCTGGCAAGACGCCGGTTCAGGCATGCCGTGTACACATATAACACCATGGCCGGTGCCCCCAGGTCGCTCGTCGAGGTTCTTGGTTTGCAAAATTCATCTCGAACCTGCAGCCTCTCCTGGGCCTGTCGAGCTTCCAGTAGTCTCCAACTACTAGTCATTCGTTCATTCTCAACGGTCCTTGCCCAGGGTTCATCTTGAAATGAGGTTCCTCACGGTTCTCTGTTTGGCTGCCGGCGTTGCTGCCGGCGCCAGTAGTCCGTCCCCTATCCCTATCGTAGAGCGCGGAGTTGGTCCATTTGCTGAAAGCCTGCAACGCATCACCGAGTCCATCACGAAACTTCAACATGGCGTCTCAAATTCTGCTTCGGACCCAAAGTCATTCGAGGTAGCTGCCGTCGACGTGTACAAGGCTGTACAAGATGCAAGCAGCAGCTTCAAGGCTCAGTCGGAGATGGGCATCTCCGAGGTGGATCCGGACAAAGTCTTGGACGAACTGTACCTCCGTCTCAAGGCTTTACTGGCTGAATTGAGGGCCAAGAAGCATCTCATTGAAAGAGGCGATTACTGTGGTCTCATCTTCCGGCTCACCGTGGACATCACTGCCTACCTCAGGCTTCTCACTGGTTCGCCCGCAACTGATGACTCGGACTCTACCGAAGTGACTGCCGACAACCTGTTCTCGGGTCTCATCAAGATTCTGATCGACATCAAGTTTGAGTTCAGTGGCGACAAATGCGGCCACAAAAGCACGTCCATTCCCGTCATCACCGCTTCCGCAAGCACAAGTAGTCAACAGACCAGTTCAGCCACCAAGCAGCCGTTGACCACAGTGGAAGACCCCGCGGAAACATCGACTGCTCCCAAAAGTACCAAGACCAGCAAGAGCTTATCGTTGATATTCCCTCACACTTCTTCGACCTTGGCGTCTACTCCTGAAACGACATCAAAAGCTGTGACGACTACGTCCGGGAAATACTGGAACACCACCAAGGCTACCTCGATTCACAAATCGACCAAGACTACATCTCTGACATCCAAGGTCCACACCAAGAAAAGTAGTGCCAGGACTACGAAGCCCGTCACTACGACCAAAGCCACATCGTTTACGTCGAGCAACAGTACCGGGATCAAGACTCACCATCCAAGAACGACCAAAACTGGCTCGAAAGTGACGGGCACGAGACCTTTGACGAGTGCTTCCAGCAAGTCGAAATCTGTCAAGTCCTCCAAGACGGCAAGCACCACCTCAGCCTTGAACACGACGGCACCTGTCTCATCTTGGACCGGAACTCGTTCTCATTCGTCCTTGTTCAGCTCGAAACCAACTCTGCCTGGCTTCAATTCAACCAAACCTCATCCGACCTTTACAAAGACGAGAGTCACCCCTTCCCACCCGACAAAGCCAACAAGTGCCACCTCAGTCTTGAACACGACGGCACCTGTCTCATCTTGGACCGGGACTCAGTCTCATTTGTCGAGCTCGAAATCAACTCTGCCTGGCTTCAATTCAACGAAGCCTCATCCAACCTTTACCAAGACGAGATTCACTCCCTCCCACCACCTGACTAAGCCAACCCTCTCCGGTTCCAAGTCATGGTCGTGGCCGGGATCGAAGCCAACATCCGTTTTCAACGCAACGGGGACTCATTCTTCGTATAGTAAGACGAGGTTTACGCCAACCAAATCAGGGTCCAGCACGCACATTTCTAATGGAACGACGTCTCATGTACCGATCGAGACAGACAGCGCTACATTGCCTACCGGCAGCACCACGCTCACAACACCCGTCTTCGGCAACACGACAGTCCATCACTCGAGCAAAACCAAATTCACTCCACCATTGACCAAGACAAAGCACACTAAAACGAAGTCACACTCGTCAGGCCCATCGGACCCCACCTCAGTTATCAACGGGACATCTACTCTTCCCTCATCAAAGACAAGATTCACCCCGTCATTGTCCAGATCAAAGCACAGCAAGACGAAGACACATACTGCCAGCCAGTCAGACCCTACACCGAAGACAAGTGTGACCTCGTCTTGGACAAAACCGAAGCCGCCCATCCCCACAGGTTCAGGTCACATCACGGTCACGAGTGGCACGAACACAACATGGACACCCGGATCCACCTCTGGCATAATCCATCTTCCCACCATCTCGTCGGATGTCATCGTACCTACTGTGTCATCTTTGCCTAGCAACTCAACGATTGCCTCTGCGACTCATGTGCCGACGAACAGTGGTGAGGCAACTGCCACGCTTCCTTCGCACAGCACCATTGTCTCAGCGGGCACCTCGATTGCCACAGAACCCGGATCCAGGACTACTTCCCTTTCCCAGACGGGGTCGAGCAGCTCACAAGGCACGGCAATCGCGAGTTCCTCTACCGCTCTGTCGGAAGGAATTCCGGACCCTGGGGAGACCAAGAAGCCAACAAATTCTGCTCCCAAGGGTACCTCGGCCTCTGCTTCTGGCGGCACCAGCCCTTTTGCAACAGAGACTGCAAGTATTGCTCCCACCAATGCACCCATTGACGGACATGTCTCTGCCACAAGTGAGGTGACTGCGACGAAGATCAAGACTTCTTTGGTCATCGTTAACCCAATCCAGCCACAACCCACTGGAGGCAATGGCGGTAGCCCAGCACCTTCGAGCGGAAAGGGTGGCAGTGGTGACAGCCCAAGTCCATCTCCTGGCAGTGGTGGCAGTCCAAAACCATCTTCCGGCAACGGTGATGCGTCCAAGCCATCCGGTGGCAACGGAGGCAGTGGTGGCAGTCCAAGTCCATCTTCCGGCAACGGTGATGCGTCCAAGCCATCCGGTGGCAATGGGGGCAGTGGTGGCAGTCCAAGTCCATCTCCCGGCAACGGTGATGCGTCCAAGCCATCCGGCGGGAAAGGCAGCGGCCCGCAACCGTCTGGAGGTCATGGTGGTGCGCCTCAGCCGTCCGTTGGCAATGGCAGTGGACCGCACCCGTCTGGAGGCCAGGGCGGCGGTGATGATGATGAAGGGTCTCAGCCGACAGGAGGCAACGGCGGAAACCCGCTGCCTTCCAGTGTCAAGAGCAAGCCACAGCCAACTGAAGGCAATGGCGGCAACACGCTGATCACGCAAGCTCCCAAGCCTACGGGCGACGATAACGGTCAGCCCAAGCCCAACAACCCTCCAGTGGCTACAGCTGGCGCAGCTTTCACAGGCCCGGCCGTGGCTCTGGTCGTGGCTGTCGCGGCGCTTGTGGCCGTTTGAGCAGCGGAATTGACGAAAGGAGAGACCTGATCAGACCTAATTGGCCAGCATGTTTTGATTTACAGAAGTTTTTTTTATTTTGATTGAACACCCCCCCCCCCCTTTGTTTCTTTGTAGCTAGCTACGCTTGTATCTATTGTCAATCTCGCTCCTGTGCCCACTGGGGGTTACACGAACTTACGCAAGGAACATGTAATCAGGGTAATGCAGTGAATGACTGGATAACTTCGTATCGGGACCGCAGACCTGAGTTGGTGCCTCACTTCCAGGGTAATCCAGTGACTTGGCCCGTGTCCTCCTTGACGGACACAGATGACTGCAGTCCCCTGCCCAACTCCAATTCAGGGGTAATGCACAATCACAACTGATGGTCTCCTGTGGGCCCGTGTCAATGACAGTATACGTAGCATCGTGTCCCTTGAACATGCTTACTAGGCCGCGGGTCTGAGGCGGTTACAGAGACGGCCAACAATGTGAGCCTTCTTTCAACGGCCATTCAGGGATGATGCAGCAAATGATTGTACCCCGTACCGACCCAACGACGGTGCCCTCTCTGGTCAAAGTTATTGACAATGTGAGCTTTTGATTGACACGTCAAAGATGATCCAATTGGGTGGTCTTGATTCACGCCAATCGTGTGCGCCTCCACGACCTTTTCAAGAAAGGTGCCGCAGAGTAGGTCACAGCGACCTGTGACTCATGCCGACTGAATGAACGCAGTGATCACTACAAGCCATGGACAATGTAATCACTACAAGCTATAGACTAGCTCTCTGAACTATGGAAAGGGTACCACAGTGTGTGGTACATCTGGCTTTCCTGAATCGAAGCCTCCAGATCCCATTTCGAGGACGCCGTGAAACGAAGGTACAGCCTCCTCAACCATGGCAAGGACATGTCTCGGCAACGGCAGTGCAGTGACCGATAGATGATGCTGATTTGCATGACAATTAAGTGAACACCCATGTCTGCCCAAATAAATACAGCGAGTGGCCATGGTTCTCGATACATGAGGTGAGAGGCCCCCATCTTCCAACCCCCGACGAGTGTAAACGATGTCTAAGAGATGGCGTACAAAGGAGGCCGACGATATCTAAAAAATTGCGTACAGTGCCATCTCTTCCATGGACGGGGCCAGTGCAGTGCAAGACATGACGCGCGTGATTTGAACACTGCCATGTGTGCGCAACTGCAGTGCAAACGACGTCTCAAGGGTTTCCCATCTCTGTGGACGGGCGAGTGCAGTGTAAACGATGTCTCAGAGATGGCGTACAAAGGACGCGCGCGAGTGCGAAGCCAGCGACGTCTCAATCCATCTCTTCCATGGACGCGCAAATGCAAAGCGCAATGAATGAATGAAACCATCTAATTACGTGTATGCGACACTCTACGAGTCCCGCTGGACTGGCATCATCATCCCGATGCAGAATACATTAGAGAACCGCCATGGCCGAGACGTTGGTTTCATGCCGACCCGAAGATGGTGTCCCACAGGTCATTCGCTTTCCCTTGGAGCCAATCCAACCAGCCTTGAGGCCCTGCTTCGGCTTCTTCAGGCTCTTCTTCCGGGGACGGCGTGGCAAGTTCCGGCCGCGGAGGGACAGAGATGCTCGTGATGATGGGCCGATGGGGGATGGCCACGCTCGAGAGGACGGGGCGGTCGGGGATGGAGGCACTGGTGATGACGGGGCGGTCGGGGATGGAGGCACTGGTGATGACGGGACGGGCGGGCGATGGAGGGTGGTCGTCGTCGTGCGTGCCGATGGGGGTGAGGGGGAGGCGGAGCGTGCCGTTGTTGGGTCTGGGGGGGATCCCGAGCGAGTCGCAGAGGATGTTGTAGACGTTGATGTTTTCTAGTTGACGGTGTTAGTAAGTAAGACGGCGGCGGCAATGAGGGCTATCAAGCAGGTTGGTTGTGACGTACGGAAGGGCTCGATCCTGCTGTTGGGGGGATGGGGGAAGGCGGGCCCGCGGGCGATGAAGATGGCGCGCATGAGCGGATGGCGGTGGTCGTAGCCGTGGAGGCCACGGGGGTGGTAAACGATGGAGTCGTCGTGCTGGGCGGCCTTGACGTCCATCTCGTCGGCGGTGACGATGGCCCAGCCCACCTTAGGGACGATCCAAAGGGGCGCGATGCGACGGTCGTTGGAGAAGTGGTACTGCGGCGGCATGTCGACGTCGCGGAGGTAGACGTCGAAGTTGGGGTTGGACATGGCCTTGTCGCGCAGCTGGGCGTAGATGTTGTTGGTGTGGCTGGCGTTTTTGGGACGCAGGCCGTAGAGCGGCCAGCCGTCGGTGTGCTCGATGAGCGAGGTGTCGACGAGGTCCTCGAGCTGGAGGAGACGGGAGGTGTCGGTGGTGGCCATGCCGTGGTCGGACACGACGATGACGTTGACGATGTCGGTGAGGTTGCGGGCTTCGAGGCCGGTGAAGATGCCGTCGAGCATGGCGTCGACGGCGCGGATGGTGGCGCGGATTTCCGTGCTGTTGGGGCCGTACTTGTGGCCGTCGGCGTCGACGTTGGGGACGTAGGCGGCGATGAGCTGCGGACGTTGTTGTTGTTGTTGTTGTTGTTGGTGGTTGGTGTCTTGATGTGGTGGTGATGACGATTCCTGTTGCTCTTGCTGCTGCGGGCCGCCGCCGCCGGGCAGGTCAAGCAGGCCCAGGATGCGGGTGACTTTGTTGTCGAGCGTCTCGTCGCCCTTGTACTTGTCGACGATGCTCGCGAACTGGCCGTTGATGGGCGCCTCGCTGCCGGGCCACATGTGGATGGCGGCGCGGATGCCCTGGTTCTCGGCCGACTCCCAGACGGGCTCGCCTCGCCACCACTTGGCGTCGAGGCTGCGTGCCGGATCGGTGTAATAGAACTCGGCCTGCAGGTCGGGGTCCCAGAAGGAGTTGCCGACGATGCCGTGCGACTCGGGATAGAGGCCCGTCACGAGCGAGTAGTGGTTGGGGAAGGTGAGCGACGGGAACGACGGGGTCATGAAGGCCGGGGACACGCCCTCCTTGACAAAGGCGTCGAGTCGGGGCGTCAGACCGCGGTCCATGAAGTCGGCGCGGAATCCGTCCAGGCTGATGATGATGGTCGTGGGCGCGAACAGGACGGTGCCGTTGCTGACGAGCTGCTGTCTCTGCGGCGAACTACTCGACTGCGCGCCGGTACCACGTCGTCGGATGATGATATTCCACGCCACGAGCACCACGAGCGTCATGACCAGCGCCATCGACACGTGGATGAAGGCCCATCTCCGCCACTCCCTGCCGCCGCCGCATTGTCTTCTGGTGGTGCGAGGCGGCGCGAGACCAAGACGGCTTCTGCGCCGACGACGGTGACGGTCTGAGTCGTATTTGACGGCGTCGCCCTCTTCCAGCTCCTGCATCATCAGCTGGCCGTCTTCGCCGTGCCGCGCGTCGTGACGCCTCTCCTTCCTCCGGCTGCGTCTGGACTTGCTCCTCTCCTTCTCCTTCTCCGCCGGCATGAGATGCTCGGTCGAGGCGCCCGGCCCTGAACGCCGGCCAAACACGTTGAGGGGATTGGGCACGGACAAGCCGGGACCCTGCTGCTGCTGCTTCTTCCTCGACGTGGTGACGAGGTCATGCAGTTCGTCTTCGTCCATGAGCACGGTGGCATCGGCGGCGCGGAGCTCGCGGCTGTTGCGCGCGCGCAGCTGCAACTCGTCATCGTCGCTGTCGGTGTCCTGGTCGCTGCGTGAATGGATCGAGGATGCGTCGTCGTCGTAGGCCGTGGGCGAGAGCAATGCGGCGCTCTCTTTCGGCTCGAGGCTGGGCGAGCCCGTGTTGAGTCTATTGGATGGCATGACTCCTGAATCGTGTCAATGATGATGTTCGTGTCTCTGGTCAACCATGTGAGGCACGGGAGCACACCGACGTCTGCGAACAGAGGACATGAAAAGTTCCCAGCACCGCTTGCGATGATGTTCACTTTGTGCTTGTGCTCACATACATGCACATGCACTTTATGTTGTACATACATATGTAGTGAGTGATAAGATGAAAGGCTGGGATTGGACGGAAGGAGCAAGGCTCCGTGGGTCGATGGACTAGTCTAGTCGCCTTACCCGAGAGTCGCCCGCACACAAAATCTCAAGGGAGACGAACGAACATTGTCCTCTCGAGTCACGACGATGCTTGGTTGGCCCTCAGTTCAGCTATTGCTACAGCTACATTGACGAGCCGTTGTTCAAAAGGCACGCAGGTCCCCGCCTCTGCTTGCAAACCACCCCTCCGCCTCCTCCACCCCCAGCAGCGTCGTGATCCACATCCTCCCGAATCGATCAACATCATCCGCCGCTGCCTCCGTCAGCATCTCGTCAAACGCCGCGTCTGTCACGACAAAGTGCCTCTTGTTTTTCCACGCCTGAGCGAATTGGACTGCCGAGCCCGCCGTCCACAGATGCCTCGACGCCGTCCATGAGTGGCACAGGCCGAGCCTGCCGTCGCATAGGAGGCCTTGCTGGCCCGTGACAAGCCTCCACGCTTGCAGGAAGAAGAAGGCGAAGAGGACGGTCCTGCGTGCTGACTCGTGCAGTATCCAGTCCTTCCAGAAGGCTTTAGTCGATGCCAGCGGGTAAAGCGATAGCGGTAGGTGGTCCTCTGTTGAGGGGGATGAGCCGGCTGAAGGGGCCAGGTCGAATCGCACGTACGATAGCAGACACATGGCCGCCTCCTCGAGCTTCGGGATGATGCTCTCGGCCGAGGTGCGTGCTAACATGTCCCCATCGAAGAGGCGAATCATCTGGTAGAGTAGAAGGGCTTGCGTGTGGGCGAGCACGAGGGGAAGGGTCGTGGGCGGGGGCGTGGCGAGCAGTGAGTTGGCGCGAGCGGTGATGGCACGGAAGATGACGGGCGCGTTCGTTCTGTTCCTGGCCAGATAGAGCGCACACGATGCGTGTGCGTCTTGCATGCTTGCGGGCATGTCGTCGCTGTAGAGGAGAGGGTGACACCACGGCGTCTGCGTCTCGAGGATCATCAGCGACGGCGCCGCCTTGATCTCGTCCATGGCGAATTGTAGCCTCCGCGCAATCACCTCGGCCACGTGCATGTCGTGAGTGGTGGGAGCCGCCACCGTCAGCTGTTGCACCGTGTCCAGGCCAAGAGCAAGAGGCCAGTCCTCCAACTGTAGACTCGACCACGTCTCCAGACCAGCCGGGAAATCATGACTCCCGTCGTCGTCTGCAGCCAGCCACGTCGTCGAGACGTCCTCGATAGGCGGCACCACAGACGCGGCAGTAGGACCATCTGGTCTTGTCGTCCTGTCCCTTCTCCGCCTACCGCCCTGAGCCAGCGGATAATCACATGAGATGCTGCGCTGCGTGCACCGCAGACAAGTCGGGAGAGCCAAGTCACATCTCCGCTTGGCCTTGATGCAGGCGGCACAGCTTTTACGCCGCGGTGGTGGATCGGCGCGTTCGCGGGCGCTGTGCGATGATGTCGTGGTCGTCCTGCTTGTCATCCCAACGAGTTCTGGTGTTTGTTGGCGTGGGAATGTTGCGGCTGGGGAAACTCCGCCTGTTTCCCCATCATTTCATCTCCACCAATGAATTGAGTTTGAATTGGTGGTGCCATGTGAAACTCCGACGGAAAACATTCACTCCAGCCATGCGTTTGTCAACCAAGAATTTGTGACTTTTTGAAAGCTCAAAAGGGTGCCGTGGACATTGTCACTCGTCAGACTTGCCGGGAAGTGATGAGATCCGCTCAGTGAGGGCGTCGATGCGGACCATTCCGAGCCTGGCTGCACGAGGCGCCGACTTACACGCGTGGGCGACTGGCGCCCAGACTCCTTTTCTTCAACAATCCCATCACATCTCCCGGGCATCTTCATGGTCTTTTGATCCTATATACAATACTCCAAGCTGAGCGCCCCTCATATCCCAATCCCAACTAGAAACAATAGTAGTCCATGCGCTGCCGCTTCCAGGAAACGTAGAAATAGCCAGAGGCCTGCCAAAACCTTCCACAATGAAAGCACCGCTTGGTGCCCGATGAAACACAGCCTTTTATGTATACTTTCCAACTTGCCCCGACTTCTCAGACCAAACGCCAACACATTACCATACAAGTCATCTCTCCCTTTTCAACTTCCCTATTCACCTTGTTCACATCAGAGATCAGACATGCATGCCACTCAAAAGGCTGATCGTGGAGGCGCTGGCTCGATCGTCATGTCATCCATGAGGCTGCTTCTTGTGTGGTTGTTCTGACGAGGCCATCCTATCGGCATGTTCGACAGTCTCCTCTGCGTCCCGACGCTCTCAGACCGAACGCGACCGATCCTGACGATCGCTTCCTCGGTTGCTGGGTTTTTTTCTCGGACTGTCGAAATGGGACTGCCCTCGCTCGCGCTGCCAACGCCTGCTCTGGAACGCTCAATCACGGACTTGTCGCCGCCCTTTGTCCGGCGTCGAACACCAGCAACTGCTATTGTGGCAACGCCGGCCGCCGCGGTGGCGCTGGCAGCAGCTCCGGCAATTGCAGATTTGCCGAGACCACGGAGTTGCTGTATCGCAGTCTTGTCTGACATTTCATCAAACACGATCCATCCTATCCCTGAAATCAACAAGACGAGCACCACGGCCGTCAGCATAGCTGCACCACCACGGTCGCCTGCTGTGATGGGCTTGTAGTCGGGAGGGGCGGGTTCGTCTCTTCCGATATCGTTGCCGCCTGAGCCTGGGCTACCGACGCTGATGCCTCCCCCGTCGTGAGTCACCGGAGCTGGCCGGTCCTTGATCATGCAAGCGAGAACTACTTCCATGGCCGCCATCTGCTGTCCCACGCCGCTCGTGCCGTCATAGCTGCCCTGGTACCATTTGAGTCCGCACATACGTTTGTTGTCACCTCCAACGCATTGCTTGGCGGCCGCAACGGCCGATGTGCGAAGTTTCGGCATCACAACATCGTAGGTGTGAGGGGCCCATTTGGTGATGGCGGCGAACCACCGGCTAACGTATGCCTTGAACGATTGCTGGTTGAGATCGCAGCGATCCACAGACTCGCAAGCGACTTCCGTCATAATATTCTTCTGAGGTCCGGTGTAGAAAACTTGGAAGGCATCGAGCAACTTGTCCAGCCGTTCTTTCCAGATCGGTTTCTCTGTGTGGTTGTACATGGCCGCAGCCCCCAAAATAAAGCCTCCGGCGTTGTATGAGAATTGGTAGGGTACGTGTGTTGTACAGTTGTCGCCAATGTGAGCACCGTCGATGACACGCCAGTACTGGTCAATGAAGCCGACGCCGGTCATCCAGTCCCAGGTCCTGTCTGCCCATTCAGCATAAGAGTTGTTTCCAGTATACAAGGCCAGCCTGGCGCCGAGCGCAAAGAAGCAGGCTTGCGATATGGAGTTCTTGTAATCAAAACCTTGGTTCCACTTGAAGATCTGCCACCGGAGGCCACCATTACAATGTTGAGTATCCCACCGAGCGGCTTGGGTGTTGAAGACTGCCTGCGCCAGCGCCAGCCATTGCGGCCTGTCCGGAGGAGGGTTGGGAAACTTGTACTCGGCCGCCGTCATAACAGCCAAGCCCCAGAAGCCTTGGTCGTCGTTGCCTTCCGTCAAGGTCTGATTGCGAGGCATGTAATCGTCGTGGTCGCCGACTTGGAAAAGGAGAGCTTGTTCAGTCAACTTGTTGTACTGGTCGTCGCCCGTATAATACCAGTAATCAATTAATGCGCCCATCAGTGCACCAGCCTCCCACCCTTCAAGAAGTCAGTCAATCGATATTGACCTGCCAGTACCGAGACAGCCGTTCCATCGATCGTCCAGAGACGGGCCTGCATCTTGCAACTCACAATAATACGGTGGTGGGAGGAGGCCCGGTGTTCCTCCAGGTTTGTCACCATTGTAAAACGTCATCAGATCTGCCGTCATTTGCTTTGCCACGGAGATGATTGATGCTGCAGAAGAGCCGTTAGTGAACGCTTGCTCCTACACGTTTCTTTGCTAGAATCATTTCTTTGCCCGCAAAGAAAACAAATCCGAGAGCAACGGCGTCGTGACCAGACAGTCGACTCACAGCTTGAATCGGGGTCGAGATCATAGGCAGCAACCAAAGAGCTGGCCAGCAGCAACAGCGGCGATGAGAGCCACATTTCGGCGCTAAT
This sequence comes from Aschersonia sp. MBC 735, assembly GCA_030783925.1. NCBI lineage: Eukaryota > Fungi > Ascomycota > Sordariomycetes > Hypocreales > Clavicipitaceae > Aschersonia > Aschersonia sp. MBC 735. The sequence goes on along the minus strand of JARJRV010000296.1, from coordinate 26,358 downwards.
AAGCCAGAGCTGGTCCGGGACAACAAGGTCCTGAGAGAGCTTGATCTTCAACGATGACGAAGAGCTGGACCGTCCATTGACCTTGAACCACTTCTATGCAGTCGTGATATGCATTGATAATTCAACTGAGATGCGAGAAAGGAAGAGTTGGGCAGTCTCCGGGAACCGAGGAACAAAACTTTGCCCCAAAAAATGGCGACCGGGGCATCCAGCTCGATCTGACTTGAGCTGAGCTCTGTCAAGCCGACGCGGGGGGGGCGCACTTCGTAATGGAGTCGTATTCGCAGCCTGTGTGGGTGGAGCGACGATCCAGTAGCGCGAGGGGATTCGATGTTTAGTTTGTTGTTGGCCAATGGATTGCTGCAGAAAAGGAGAAAGCAGGCTGGCATTCAAAAGACTCCTATGAGCCTGGTCATTCAAGCGTTTGTGGGGGATCCGGATGACTTGCTATCGAGTGCCTTTGCAGCGTTTCACTGAGGATGAAAAACATAAAGACCAAGAGCCTACTGCTCGGAACGAGGCGAAGTCAAGGAATATCCAAGAAAGAGCGGACGCGGCACGCTTAGAGTCTGGGAAGCAAAATTGGCGCGGGCGGCAGCGAGGAGAAACGAGAATCGTATCGAGCTTTGAACTCAAGCGGCTACACGGAAGGCGCAACACAGCAGCAAGCAGCAGCAGACATGCAGGCGAGAAAAGGCAAGGACGCGGATGGCCCATTTAAGTGCGGGACGGTCGTCGTTCTATTACTGAGGGATACTATAACATGGCCCGTACATGTCTTGGATTGGGTCTCTTGATAACAGCCCATCAATGCGAGATACCTCGCATCGCTTGGCCGATGGCAATACTTATTGCTCTCACAATTCCCTTCCCGAAGATGCTAGGCGGGTCAGCGCAGATGAATTTCACCGAATGACCCGGGCACTAGCCGTGGTTGGTTCGCGCCAGCAGTCCGGCTTGTGGTTGGTTCCAAACTGGTCCAGCTCGTCCTTGTTGAAGCGCCACCAACCTACTTACTTTAAGTACTCTAAATACTCGGTAAAGAGCCTTCTATCTTCCCCCGCCCAGCCGACAGAATCACCGCGAGACCTGTTCGGGGAAGGGGTGGAGGCAGAGAACCCGAGGAAGACGGCCTTCCGTCCTCATCACACAAAATGAAGTCGCGACTTCTGCCCGCGAGAACCAACGAAGGTGTGGGGCGCCCCTGCAGCAACAGCACCTCCGGACCCCATTCATCCCAGCAACGGCTTCCACTGGTGCTGATTGTCTGTGTCCAGGTGTGGGAGTACGGCGTCTTGGCGGGCCCCCGAGCACAATAGCTACTGACATTTGTACGGAATACTCCGTACTTGTTAATGTATGCTCTATTTTTCATGGTGCCAACCAACGCCTGCCTGTCTCCTTTGCGAGGACAACCAGTGGTGGACCTCGCGTGCGCTGCTAGTCGCGTTCCTTGGTCATGAGCGAACGATCGTGATCGTGGCTTGGCTGCGAAAACGCGATTGCCAGACTGACCTTGACGAAGAAAGGCTTCTTCACCGCAGTCACCACGTGGAACACACTCCTTGACTGGAGGATCTACACATGACTAAGGAAGAGCAAGAGCCATCTTCGGCGAACACCAGCACAGCCATTCTCCACCAATCAGTCAGCAACTGTGCCACAAAGCACAAACGCAGGCATCGCCAAACTTGACACAGGGGCATAAGCAGCGACAGAATCGCAGATTGATCGGGGTCAAAGAAATGCATTTATATTCAACAAACCTCTGGGTCGATGAGCCCGAATCAATCAATGCGAGCAAGAACTGCGTCGATATCGAATCGCAGGTCCACCTTGGAGGCTGTGAAGCGCTCACGTGATCGATTACGTGACTCGCGAGGTTGTCGGGCCAGACGTTTTCGAGACACATGCCGCACCAGCAACACCCCGTGCCCCCCGTGTCAGTCCCCTGCTGCTCCCTTGCTTTCCGGCGATGAGGAAAGGAAGAGAAACCTTGCAATCTCTTCCGAATTCACGCACGGTACGAGATGAAAGATGTGAAGCAGGAAGCTGGGCCTATCAAGTCAGGCCATGTAGTGGCGGCCTCGGGGATAGCAAACTGACCTGTGTGTGCTCTATTGTCATGGTACGGCATCACCGTTATGATGTCGGCGTCGCCACGTCTTTGATCAAAGACAGGCTTTGTGCACGCAGAGATTCCGGGACTGGTGGATTCCGCAGCCTCCGCATTGCTGGCGTCAGCTCCTTGTCGGGGCGCCACTCACTCACTGAGGCTGGGCCACACAGTGTGGGGTTTTTGGCTATTCTCGGAAGGGGGCTGGCGTTGTCTTGCCTCCTCCGGCCACGCAAAACCGTCGTGTCCTTCTTTCCTTCCTGCCCGAATCGCTCTGTGACCATTTGCCTTCCTGCATCATATCCCCTCACCGACCGTAAACGCATCTGCACAGCATATCAGCCCTCGATTCTACCGTTCCAACCATCGTTTTCTTTGTCGGCTCGTTTCGCCGACCGTCGCCTATTTCCAAGCTTCCTCAGGAGATCCTTCAGCCGTCGAAATGTCCCATCAAGGTCCGTACGACCCTCACCCAGCCGACGAAGCGCACCAAGCCGCGGGCGCAGGCGCTGGCAACGATCGAACCAAGGCTATTCAGGGGGTGAGTAATACTGAACTCGATACTGCATCAATGAGCGGTATGCGCCAAGCTTGCTGGCCGGAATCAGGTCATGGGTACCAAGGGAAGCTGCTCTCCATGCATCGGCACGGTTGCTCTCGCAATCGTTCCGAAGGCTGCCTCGGCATGGACAACAAACAGTTCCATAGCTGCGCGCCCAAAGTTGGATTGAACAGAGCATGATGAAGAACAAGCAGTCGTCGACTTTGCGCTGTTCGTCTTCTTCGCGAGTATAGAGCGGCAACTTTGGGATCGGTCGGGCTTTTTCAGTCAAAGCTTTTCTTTTGTCGTTCGCGCAGATCCATCCATCACTCTGCAAGCTTGGCGCAACCATCGGGCCATGTTTCCAACTTATCAGGGACGTGCATCGACTTCAGATCAATGTGGCTAACTTGAGGGCTCTCTAGCGTATCGATGACACCGTCGGTATCATGCGTGACAATATCAACAAGGTCTCGCAGCGAGGCGAACGGCTTGACGCCCTACAAGACAAGACAGACAACCTCGCTGTCTCGGCACAAGGCTTTCGTCGCGGAGCCAACAGAGTGCGCAAGGCTATGTGGTGGAAGGACATGAAGATGCGCATGTGCATCATTGCAGGCATCATCATTCTTTTGCTGATCATCATCATCCCTTCAGGTAAGAGAAATAAGATTAAAAGGACTCTCGGTGGTGTTGCTCAAGGGATCATTTGCTAATTGTCTTGTCAGTTCTCGCCACTCGTAATTGATATCCTTATTTCGCTTTGGATATGTTGGACAACATCTTTCGCGAGCAGAGCGAGCCGCCACGAGACAAACGGCGACAGCTACGACAACAAACAACAAGAAACAACAACACAGGGCGTTCAATTTGTGGGTTGTGTCGCAAATCGTATGTACGGATTTATGTTGGAAGTACGCCGGAGGTTGGCACTGGATCGAGGCATGGGCTTTTTCTCCTCCCAGGCCTCAACCTGGGTGCTTGATATCTTCTCTCGATTGGCACGCGACAGGGACTCGCGATTTGAGTGACGAAGGGCGATTGGTTTTTATGACGGGCTCGGTAAAGAATGGGTTTCTGTATGTTTTCGAGTGTTTGGCGTTTCATACTGCGTAATCGAAGTAAATTCGACCAGAAACCGGATGACTCAATCCATGATCTACGTCAACAAGCCTACGTGAGAATTAGTAGCGCCTTGGCATATTCGGCCGTGTGGCCGAGGGCCGAAGAACGAGAGAAGAGGGCGGCCGAGTGTTGGGTGTCGAGCTCGAGGGCGACCAAGCGTCACGTCCAGGGGATACTTTGACCTGTAGTGTGCATTACTCTAAATCTTGAGCCTCTATCCTCTCGAAGATCCATAGACCTGCGCGCTCTCACACCAAGGGCATCTTCTCGTCCAAGAACCCTTGACCCGAATCACACCCTCTGCGCCATTTTCACGCCCCCAAAGTGCTCGGCAATCATGTCTTAAAAAATGAATGACAAAGATCACCAAGCTGCATCAGGCCTCAGCCGATGGCAATGTAGCAATTGAGGTCTGGCTGTTTGCTCATATTTGTCGCGGTGGGGGAGGGGGGGGGGGAGGCTGGTTCGACTGACCGGCAATTCGGCCATGCTGCTCACCATGCGGGTCGACAGTTTGGATACAAAATGCACGTCCAGACCCGCGTTCTCTCCAACGCATGTTGCACTGGGTTCTCATCCGACTCTATTACGTTTCCCTTTTCCAATCCCGCCCGAGCTAGCCAGCCAAGTCTTTCTCGGCACCCGTGGGGAGTGCCTCTGCGGCGAGGGCATCAGACGAGACGAAGACGTCGGTGCTTGTTTCACCAGAGCAGCGTCACCGAAGAACAGGGCACGGTGGCCAGTATCTGCATTTCATGGTGATTTGGGTTGAGGGTGCTGCTTGACTCTGACGTGTTCTGTGTCTGGTAAGTGAACCATGGTCTCCTGCCCTGACGCCTGCAGCCAGGCGATGCATGCGTCGTCATTTACCCCGTTTCGTGTCGACAATTGGGTTTCACGCAGCTGCTGACCGCCCGCGGCAGTGCGACTTCACTTCGGGGCTAGTCGAGGGAGTTTTCTGCCCCTCCCCCACCCGCAGATAAAGGTAAAGAAAGTACCGAAAGCGCAAGCTCTCGTCTTGTGGCGCTAGCCGGTGACTGTCAAACTGATAAAGTTTCCAGGTCTCTGTTTTTGAGTCCATTCGAGTCCATCTCCAAAAATTCCGGCCTCTGCTTCTTGCCAGTGTTCCACCTTGACCACCTGGGAAACAATTCCCAAAAGACCTCGTCAGTCGGCGCTGGTCCCTTTCCCCGCCACATTATCGCACGATTTACGACCTGCCATTATTCAGTATGCCCATCGGCTCGACGATGCTGTCTTCGACGGCGGCTGCGCTACGCGTTGGCTCTCGACGACCTGTGTGCAGAGCAGCTGCGACAATCGTGACCGCGGCCCCAATCAAAGGACCCAAGACAGTGCCACGTCGGACCTTTTCTTCCAGCACGGCCTTGGCATCGCCGCCAGCTCGAGATCGCACCAGAGAGATTGTCGCCCAGACTATCAACAGCATCGGTAGCAAACGAGAAGGACAGCAGTATCTCAAACTCTTTACTTCGGTGTCTTCCCAAAAGTTCGCCGTCATCAAGGTGGGCGGCGCCATCCTGACCGAGTACATAGACGAACTGTGCAGGAGCCTCTTGTTCCTCTACGAATTGGGGCTCTACCCCGTCATTGTACATGGTGCCGGACCACAGCTCAACCGCCTCTTGGAGGAGGCAGGTGTCGAACCGCAATTCGAGGAAGGCATTCGAGTTACCGATGCCAAGACACTCGGCATCGCCAGGAAGCTATTCCTCGAGGAGAACATGCGTCTGGTGGACCGCTTGGACGAGCTCGGTGTCGCTACCCGCTCTCTTGCTGGCGTCTTCACCGCCGACTATTTAGACAAGGAGAAGTGGCAGTACGTGGGCAAAATCACAAAGGTCAACAAGGCTGCCATTGAGAAATCAATCGAGGCTGGGTACATCCCCATCCTGAACTCGATGGCCGAGTCGGAAGATGGTCGACTGCTCAACGTCAACGCCGACGTGGCTGCCGCTGAGCTCGCCCGTGCACTCGAGCCCCTCAAAGTTGTGTATCTATCCGAGAAGGGCGGCCTGTTCGACGGCGCAGGGGACAAAATCTCCCACATCAACCTGGATGCCGAGTTCGACAACCTCATGTCGCAACCTTGGTGCCGCTATGGCACGCGACTCAAGATCAAGGAGATTAAGGAGCTCCTGGACACTTTGCCGCGAAGTTCCAGCGTCGCCATCATCCACCCTAGCGACCTACAGAAGGAGCTCTTCACTGACTCGGGTGCCGGCACCATGATCCGCCGCGGCGACAAGATAAACTCGGTGTCTTCTCTCAACGAGATCGAGGACATTGCGACGCTCAAGGCCTCGCTGATTCGTGACCGCGAGGGTCTAGACGCAGAAGCCACCGTCGATCGCTACATTCATTTCCTGGAGGAAAACCGCTTCACTGCCTACTTTGACGACACCATGCAGTGCTTGGCCATCGTTCTGCCGTCCAGCAAAGACCGCCCGATCGCCACACTGGCCACCCTGACCATCACCAAGTCCGGTTGGCTGACAAACGTTGCCGAGAACGTCTTTGCCGCCATCAAGAAAGACTTTCCCGTGCTGGCGTGGACCGTCAGCGCCACGGACGAAAACCTGACGTGGTTCTTTGAGAAGTCGGACGGCAGCTTCAGCAAGAACGGGAGCGTTCTGTTCTACCATGGATGCGATTTCAAGGATGCCGCCTTCGGGACCGTCTACGACGAGTTTGTCACCCACGGGCGTGCCATGCTCGGCGACTCGAACCTCGAGTCTCGTCTTCGCCGCGCTGCGCAAACGGCCAGTGAGTCGCTGGGTCGGGATCACGCCGCACAGCAGGCTCGAGGATTCGCCACGGCCGCTGTGGCTCGATCCTCGGGCAACGTGAGCCATGTCACTGTTGGGAACAAATCATGACGGATAAACAGACGGGCAGAGGGGTTCCGCGGCCCGGCCTGTGGAGGAGCAGCATAGGATGAGATGGCTTCATTTTTTCTCTCAATTTCCAAAGACATGCAGCCCACCTTGTCCGTTGCAGTGGAAGTTGGGAAACGCGGCAAGAAAACTCTTGTGCCCGGTGCCAACCCGTGGCACGGGCAATCTTGGATATCACTTCCGATGTGATTTGTGACAACTTTGGGGACATTCTCTGCTATCTCGTTCTCATCATTCACAGTTCAGTACTAGACAGCAGTAGTGCGCGCAGATCTTGATGAGAATTGAAGTTCCGATTCAGGAGGACTATTGCCTCGTCATTTAACCATAACCAAGTGACTTTTCTGAGGGTTTTCTACGTGTGGACTACATATCTAGCCGCCGGGCGACACGACTGGGTTGCATCATGCTGCGCCGTATCGGCAGTGGCGCGTAATCCCATCATTGACCAAGCAAGCACCTTTTGGCTTCGCCTCATTGCGCGCCCTTGTTTCTTTCCCACTACGCCTTAGTCTTTGCTCGAATGCTCAACTTCCGGAGTCGCGAGTTGGGGATTTCCGGGTTCTTTTTTATTTTCCCACTCTGACGACGATTGCTCGGGGCCATCAAACTTTCCGGCGTTCGACCGCGGCAATCCTTCTTTCCGATGTCTGCACCCCTTTCACGAAGGAATTTATATGCAGCTGTATTTTTGGCCGCTGCGGCATGTGCCAGCGGCGTTCGACCCATTCTGTCCTCTGAATCGATCTTGGCGCCCCTTTCGAGGAAAAGCGCAGCCACCTCAAGGCTGATCACATCCGCCGTGCGCCAAGGCATAATACCTGCCCACCAAGACAGCGGCGTGCGACCCTCGTTGTCCTTTAAATCGATCTCGGCACCGCTGTCGAGTAGCAGCTTGGCCAGCAGCGTAGCCGCCACACCTGCAATCATAACGTCCGCAGTCCGAGACAGCGCCGTGCGGCCCTCCCTGTCGCGCGAGTTGACATCGGCACCCTTATCGATCAGGAGCTTGACCATGTCTGTATACCCGGCATACGAGGCTGCCTGTAGCGACGTTTGCTTGAAAGGCAGCAGCCTGGCCGCCTCGGAGTGATAGCGGCTTGCGGCTGCTTGTAGCGGTGTTTGGCCCTGGTGACTCGCAATCTCGATGTTAGCTCCTTTGCTGATCAGGAACGCTGTCACGCTTGTACCACCATAAGTTGCAGCCATGAATAGCGGAGTGCGGTCATGGCAATCCATGACGTCGATGGTGGCGCCTTTTCTGATCATGAGCTCGGCCATGGCGGTATGGTCCCGACGTGCGGCGACGAATAGCGGCGTTTGATTATATCGGTTGCTTATTTCCACGTTGGCGCCCCTGTCCAATAGTAGCTTGACCATGTCTGTATGACCCTTCTTTGCGGCCTTATGCAGCGCCATATCTCTAAGACGTGAATGAGTCTCAGGATTGGTATCCCTTTCGAGTCTGTCGAGGAACAACCTGACCAAAAATAGGCTGTTCTTTCTTATGGCCCACCGTAGCGGCATCTTGTGTGAGCTGTCTGTCCAGTTGATATTGACACCAGCGTCAAGCAGCGTAGCAATCGTAGTCTCGTCTTCGCCTTCCAATGCCCACTGAAAAGGGGTCATGCGTAGTTCGTCTTCTTTTTGGACATCAACGCCGTCTTGGGCAAGTAGTAGCTTCACCGTGTCTGGCCATCTGCCCAAAAGTGCCCAGCACAAAGCCGACTGGATGGTGCCGTGGTCCTCCGGGCGAGACTTGTGACTCTTCAGCAAAAGTTGTACGATAGACGAGTGTCCGTTGGCTGCCGCTCCATCAAGTGCTGTCCACAACATCGAATCGCGGTGTTCAAAATTCGCTCCTCTCTCCAGAAGCAAAGATGTTGCTGCTTTGTTGCCGCTCATGGCCGCAATGTGTAATGCGCTGCGCCCTGTGAATGCATTAGGAGCATCAATCAACATATCATTCGGCAGGGCCTCTCCCATTTCCCAGCCTTGATTGTACACAGCGACGTGTAGCGGCACACTATGATATGGAAACTTCACCAAGGGTCTGTATTTCTTGAGCCAAACCATGCTGATCGGCGATGAAGATCGGTCCTTCGTAGATATATCATGGAACCATTTTTCCCACACACGACTCATGACTGGAGCTTGTGGGTAATAGTTAAGGTCGAGCGACCGATATCTTTCCCAGACCGTCTGCCGAATCTGGCATTCTGCAAGGTAGTCATTCATCACGTCACATTGGATGTAGCTGAGCCTCTGAAATTCTAGAAATTCCAGGAGAGGCTTCTTCGATGAGTTCGTCAGGAAGTTAAGCAAATCATCCCGATTCGAATGTTGTACGGCAATGAAGTCTCCGTCAGAGATGTCAGCATGCGTATTAATTCGCTCTTGGTTGATCTGTGCCAATTCTCTCACAAACCCCTGGAGATCCTCGCCGAGCATTGTACACATCTTCTCATGGGGTTCTGGAACATGTTGCTTTTCAAGGAACCGAAGATATACGCGCATCGTCCGTGCAGCTGCGAGCCTTGCCTTGTCGTCATGGGCGGACAATTCGAGAGCCTGCTCAAAATACATTTTGATAGGCCAGATTGTGTCGGGCTTGAAAGTTTCCAGAAGTAACGGCAACACCCGGTGCGCCTCCCAGAAGTTTTCATTGTTGAGCATCTGGAGAAACCAGTTGTGATATCCTTGCCACTTGTCGCCATTAGATGGACAGCCGTCCAGTAACGACAACTCCTGGTGCGCCTCCCAGAAGTTTTCATTATTGAACATCTGGAGAAAACAGTTGTGATATCCTTGCCACTTGTCGCCATTGGATGGACCGCCGTCCAGTAACGGCAACATCTGGTGCGCCTCCCAGAAGTTTTCATTGTTAAGCATCTGGAGAAACCAGTCGTAATATCCTTGCCACTTGTCGCCATTGGATGGACCGCCGTCCAGAGGCTGACATGCCTCCTTGGGCAGGTGGCAGATGCTCGTCTCCACGGTGACGGCCATCTCAAGATAAAGCCGTCGTAAACGGATCTAAATAAGTCATGAGCGAACGCGGCGCATGCTTGCGTTGTTGGTGCTGAACTTGCCATCACGTCCTCAGGCAGAGACTCGTCAATGACGCACCCCCGAAGGAAAAATAAACTAATGGCGGCTGCGCGAAACTTCCCGTGCATGTAGATATCTGCCAACGCTCTCATCATAGCAAATACGAGAAATTCAGCCTGTACCCTGCGTTCCTGTCTTTGGCCGTAGCTTTTCATCCTGTCTCGGCAATAAGACGACAGCTCTCCGTACGAACCTTGATGTAGCAGACAGTCGGCATACTCGACCGAGGCAGGGAACCAATTCTCATGGCCGCTCAGACGCTCAGCGAACAACTGGCGACTTTGGGTGAACTGACCAATATGAATGTACGGGATGATACTTTCGAGGGCTGCTGCCTTTTCGGTGAGGTCGGACTTCTCGGTGTTTGGGTGAGCCACATGATCCATCTCCATCGGCAGACAGGTTCCAGCCTGCAGCTCCTCTGAAGCGTCAGTCATCACGTCGATACGATTGGGAAAACTGGCGAGTACGCTAAAATTGGACTGTCTGGGTATGGCGCCGTCTCTGAAGAGTTGAAGCGTCGATCAGGGAAAGGATGCGGTGATGTCGTTGACAATAACGAAAGCACGTCTTTACACTTTCAAGGGCGTAGGAAGGGAGGGAAAGGAGGACAGGTTCTTGCACTTTTTTTTTCAAGGCATAGCAGCAAAGAAGTCGGACCTGTTCAGACGCTCCTGGGCATGGTCATCGTTGTTCAATATTGAACAGACGAGTGAGTCTCACGAATGATGCCAGTTGACCTGACCCACTCTGATCATCCTTTGTGTCCCTCAAATTGCTTGTTCATCTCATCATGATGTTCACGAGATATTTCCGTTCGACCACGATCTGATCGGCTGTGTTCAGTGCTGATTCATCCCAAGCCGGGGGAACCATCTTGACCAATAGCAGTGCCGGTTCTTCGTGTACACGTTTTCGGATTGTGTGACATCGGACCGCGGTGCTTGTTGCAGTCCGAAATTTGTATGACCGAGTCAGCTCGCGCAGAAGGAGAAGGTTTTGACCTGTTTCTGCCAGACAAGGCAGGAGTGGTCGCTGACGATGCAGGCTGGTCGGGAAGGAATGGTGGTGGTGCAGATGGATGTTGGCGCATGACGTTGCACTGTTTTTGAACGGCTGCCCACCGCATCCGTTCTGGGGATTTTCATGTTTTTGACACCCCGCGTTGGCTTGTTTTTGATTCGACGGTCGTTGAGGCATCTGCGGCACGCCACGGCACAAGGTGCGCGCATTATGCTGTTGGTGGGTGCGGTGGCTCGCCTTATGTACTAGGTACATAATCATGTGTGGGTTGTGCACCAGCAATGGCACACAAATGACGACATCCCACGGGGCAAGGGTCCATAAATACCACCGACGTACTCGATGTCTGCCTTCCATGACTCTTCTCTCTCCCGGCCACACTCACTCACACTCCAAGGCGGCAATCAAGCGAAGACCACGAAAGTCGCTCTCCATCACCGTTCCCTCTTTATCCAACAACATTGACTATTGACCACCCATCTCGCGACACCCAATACCGCCATCATGAGCCTCGTCACCAGCATCAAAAGCAAGAAAGAGTTCGACGAGATCCGCGACTCCGGTCGCGCGTTTATCCTTGACGCCAATGCCACGTGGTGCGGACCGTGCAGAGTCATTTCGCCCATATTCGAGAAGCTCGCCGCCGAAGTCGGGGACAAGAACGCCGTGTTTGGCAAGTTCGACGTGGACGAGGTGCCAGACCTGACGGAGGAGCTGGGAATCAGGGCCATGCCGACCTTTGTTTTCTACAAGGACGGGAAAGAGGTTGACAGGATGGTGGGGGCAAACCCGCAGGGACTCCAAAACCTTTTTCAACGTATCTAGGTGTAGAGAGGGGGAGGGGACCGGTGCAAAGGGATATCTACCGCGGAACAGAACAGGAGACTGGGTCTCTGGTTGTCGGGTCTGGGAGGTGCAAATGTCCATGTGGCCGTAACAGGTCTGCTACTTCACGTGTGTGTGTCAAGGTATTGATCAGACATAAAGTGACCGAACAGTGGTGATTCGTGTGAGGAAAATGCCCACAAACCGTTGCAGGCCACGGCCTACTATTATGCTTCGAACTTTGGAGGATGCGACGACTCCAGCTAGCTGCCTGACCCGTGCTTGCAGCCATGTCTGCTTCGTTGCATTCACTGCCAGGTGATGATGGGTAGCAAGCCAGTGGCTTTAGTTGCCCAATGTGACACCGCCAGTGACGCATCGCACATTGCCAACCTCGGGATGTGAGTGATTTGTCGAACGACGACGGTAGTTGCTCGACATATCAACGGGCCAGACCAGACATATCAATGGACCAGACACATCACTGGACCAGACGCGACACATCAACGGGCCAGACACATCACATAATTCACCATTTCAATCCGCGAACATACCGCAGAAATACACCTAGAAGAAAAGGAACCTGACATAGCACTTGATGAGTAAATTCGAGCCCACCAAAAATAAGAGTATCCAAGGTACTGGGCTATCATCGCGAGAAGCATTGGGTTGATGAATGCATTGAGAATGTGTCTGGTCCGTTGATGCGTCGAGCACTGGACCACAGTGGACGAGAACGAACCTGCCCATTGGCAACATGCAGATCTCGGTTCAGGGTTCAGGCGCTCGGTACCACCGCTAGGAGGGTAAAAGCATGAAGTCAAAGCACGTCAGGAACAAAGATGAGGAACACCTGATGGTGAACGTCAGCACCGCGTCGCTCGTCGACAAGCAGACCATCGGGCTCTGTCGCAGCCATGGTGCTCATGGCACTCTTTGGAGCCCTTCCCCAAGTAACGTGACAAGCTTCGATTGAAGAACCTAGGACGAGTTCGTCCTGCTGCGTTTCATCGAAATCAACCATAGCTTTCAGGTGACACTATTTTCAAACCCTCCACTCGTTCCCTCGTCCCACCAATTTGGCCTCGTCGCTCAGAGAAGTCACGTGAGCACGAGCTTCACGCGTCTCTGCCAGCGACGCCTCCACAGCTCCCCCCAAGCTTTTCGCACTTCGAAACCTTGTCACCAGCTTGAACATCGTCGCAACGCGCGAGGCCCCCCATACACCAATGCCTTCTCGCTCACGTTCTCCGTCGCGGGGCCGACCGCGGTCTCTCACGCGGTCTTTGTCGCCGCGCTCTAATTATTCGCGTTCTCCTGTGCACCAACGCCGCTACGACTCCCGCAGCCCTTCCCGATCTGTCACGCCGCCGCGTCGCAATGGCCGATACCGAACAGATGGTCGCAGTCGGAGTAGGGGCCGCGGAAGAGACAGCCGCGAGCCTAGCGAGTCGCCATTAGCAAGAAGCACAAAGGTTCGTCGTTTTCGTCACGCGAGTGTTTGGCGGACTACGCCATGCTTGAGACCGGCATGGCTGACGTGCAGTGTGTTCTGGCAGATTGTTGTCGAGAGGCTCTCCAAGAACATGAACGAAGATCACCTCTACGAGATCTTTGGACAGTTTGGCCCGGTGAAGGATCTTGACCTTCCCATCAATCGGACCTGTAAGTCATACGTTGTTGTGTTCTTCCCTGCTACGAGCTTTTGCTGAGTCGACCACAGTCGGAACGAATCGAGGCACTGCGTACATTCTGTTCGATCACGAGGCCGATGCCGAAGCGGCCATTGCGCACATGCACGAGGCGCAGGTCGACGGCGCCACCATCAACGTGTCGATTGTGCTGCCGCGGAGGAAGCTGTCGCCTCCCCCGCCCACGGCTCGTCGTGGAGCAAACATCGATCCGCGCGTGCCCATGTCTGGTCCTAGGGCAGGCGGTCCGGGAGGCCGAGGGGGGTTTAATACTGGCGGTCGTCGTCGAGGCTCACCACAGGGTAGGTACGGTGGCAGGTCGTACAGGGCGCCGTCCATGACGCCCGCGCGGTCGAGGTCGCCTGTTGCTGCTCCGCCTCCCCGCGGTCGCTTCCGCAGTCGGTCCAACGCTTCGTGGTCGTCGAGGTCGAGGTCGAGATCGCCTGCGCCCCGTCGACGTAGCTGGAGTCGCAGCTCTGGTGGCTACGGAGGGAGGGGTCGTTCGCGGAGCCCTATACGGGGATATCGCTGATGCGAGGGCCAAAATCATGACATATCATGGCTCGCAGACATGGGAGATGGCGTTTCAGCGAGAAGGGATTTCGCACTTGTTGTGGCGTTATTTAGTGTAATTTGACAGAGGTATTGGTTTCCTGCTGGCAAGTAGGCAAATGCACCAGAAACTGGTAAGCAGGCGTTTGTGGCAAGAAAGGGCTCACGAAGCAATGGCTATTGTGACGTGCCTACCACAAATTCCGCTGTGATCCTCATCTGACCCCCGATCGCACAAATAGTTCCCGGGCGTAAGTAACACACCTCCGTCCTCCCACCGTGGTTTTTTGCTGGAAGCATTAGTCTCGTTGCCTATATATCAGCCCAGGTATCAAGGATCGTAATGAGACGTTTCTTGCAAAAGAGAGCTCTTAAACTGGCCGCTTGTGACGCGGGCACCGCAACTCACCTGTGACCCGGATAGTTGAATCGTAAAACAGCTTTCCGGTCCTCGTCAGAATTCGCTCGCTCCCCTTGTCTTGAGAATACTTGCAATGTTTTCATTGCCTGAAATTCGGCACACGTAACCGAGGACCGTAATGAAGCCTGTCTAGCAAATGGGGACTCTTGACGAAATAACTACGTCGCACGCAAGCATCAGAGATCAGCTGCGGTCCTCATGTTGCTTTCTCTCGCATAACGGTCTCGGTCATGACCGGCACTGGTCCACCCAGGCTATCTACGTCTACGAAGATATAGCCATCTCACAGGGCTCATGGTGACCTCTCCTGGGCAGTGCTGATGCTATCACAGAAAAATGCCTGATTTCATAACTGCTCATCGTCAGCCTTTTTGGCTCGTCTCATCAACGGAATGAACGGATGAAACATCTGTTCTTCCGACAAAAAATGTGTTTCAGCGACTAGCTATGCAGACACCTGTTTATTCACAGCTCAAGGTAGCACGCCTCGCCCGTAGCCACAAAGCCGCACGTGCAGCCCGATGCCCTATCATCCCTTTGGACCTCAATGTTTCCAAAGTCATTAAGCCATATTGATATTTTGCTCTACGATACACGGCGCAGACTACAGGCAAGGTTGGTGACATGGTGACTACCTACCCTATACGAAGAACGAGATGAACGACCACTTTACACCATTCGAGATAAACAGTACACGCCCAAAGAGTGACCAAAGGTTGCATGATGCGTCTTGAATGCCATTATACTCGTCAATCACGGGATATTGAACCGTCAGCTGGGCTGAGCAGAGCTACTTGGCCGCGAGTCCATGCGCGGTGGTGACGAAGAGTCAATGTGAAGAATCGTTAACGTGGTGGCCGACATTGTGCAATAGTGCCATTAGAGCTTGCGTTCTTGGTGTCACACCATGAACAAGAACTCTGACCCGACGTTCAAACTGGCGCAGCCGCCGTTATGGCTCAATGAATTCGATGATCAAGCACGGGTTGTAATGCTTAATTCATGGCACAGCCGCCACAGACGGGTATCACAAGATCACCACGACGAAACACGAAGAGTGCACACAGCGAGCAATCGTGAGAATCAGTGTCAATGCAATGGTTCAGTCTATTCAACGTGAAATTAAAGTGATGATATTTTCCATGCATCCCCACGAGGCTGGGATCATCCAAATGCGAGACGCTTCTCCTCTTTCTTTTCAACGAGTGGCCGCATTCTATCTACATGAGGGCCATTCCGGCGCCGAAGCCAAGCATGCCCAGCGCTGCACCAGCTACGTGCGCTGTACACCGTGGGCTGAGTCCCTTGGAAGACGACGAGAATAAAGCACTGGTGGTGGTGGTGGCCGAGGCGGGCGTGGCCGAGGCATCGGCTGGCGAAGATGTGACGGGACAATCTTTGGTGCAGGGCAGGGCGGTTGTGAAAGCGCCGGTCGCGGTAGACACAGCGTAGACGGGGGCTTGAGTCGCGATGTTGGCTTGGGGCGTGGCGAACTCATTGTCCGGGTTCAAGACGTTGCCGATGAGGTGCATGACGCCGTTGGCAAGCAGGATATCAGGCTGGACAATCTGTGCCGTGTTGACGAACAAGCTGTTCCCGTCCTGGCGAATGTGAATCTGGCCGGCGTCCTTGGCCAGGGTGGAATACTTGGATCCGTTGGTGAGGGACTTGGAGTCGAGCACGCGGTCGGGCACGATGTGATAGTCCAGGATGCGGGCGAGCTGCGTGTCGTTGAAGCCCTGCAGGGTACCGCCGACGACCTTGAAGGCGTTCTGGGCGGGCGCGAAGACGGTGATGTTCTTGCGATACGCAATGTCGGGCAGCAACTTGGCGGCGTACAGGCTGCCGAGGAAGGAGGTGGCACCAAAAGCCTGGGCCGTCTTGTCAATCTGCGAAGGGGGGATGAGCAGGTTGTCGATGACCTGGATCAGGCCGCCCTTGAAGGGGATGTCCGTCTGTTCGACGGAGCAGCGTGAGCCTTGGCCGCTGATGACGACGGTGGTGTCCTCGCCTTGTTTGTTGACGAGGAGGCCTTGTCCTGTTGTGACGTTGGTGTATTGCGGACTGGTGAGCAGCGTCGTCTCAAAGTATGTTGGGCCGGCTGCCAGGCCACCGAGCGCGACGGTAGTCTGCAGGATATGATATTGCAGAATCGGGATCGTCTTGTCCTTGTTCTCGGGGTCCCATACACCATTGAGGGCCGTGTACGGAATTTTGTCAATGGCATCGTTGGAGGGCGCCATGATCTGTGGCGAGATGCGTTAAAATGGGTGATCATTCGCGGCATTGGCAATGACGACAATGAGGGGAGTCAAGGAACCGCACTTACAGTGACGCCGCCGTATGTGGGCAGTTGCAACAAGACGTCAGGGAATTTCTGTCAGGAAGCATCACATCAGCCCAGTTCCTGATACGCTTCTTCCAGCTGCCTCGACCAGCAACACACCTTGATCAGATCGTAGAACTTGCTAAGGTCTTTGTTTCCAGATAGAACTGTGCCCAGGTCCTGTGGCGCGTCTGACAAGACGCCGACCGCAAGGGCCGTCAAGCCCATTACTGCTTTCAGCATCATGGTGTTGGTGTTCTTGTCGAGAATGTCAAGATTGTCGTGACTCTACTCAACCGGCGGCCCTCCCGTCAAGACCCTTCAAGAAAGCGGCAGGGGAGAGGCAGAACAGAAATAAAAAGTATATAATTAAGGAGCCCCTTGACAGCTTGCGAATGATTTTCCAGTTCCCTGTCAATGGTAGGGATATTCAAGGCAGGCAGTAAGGTGCAATTGAAGCTAAAGGACAGGACGAAGACAAACGACAAGAGAGCGAATGACGAGAAATGAGAATGGCGATGTTTTGGGAATTTTTTTTCGTAAATATGCGAGGCAAATCCCCAAGCGCGAACAGAAGAGTATTATTCCCTGAGCCACACCCCCTTTGAGTCCCCCGTTGCATGCAAAAGCCGGTCCGCGGCCCGCTCGGCCTACATTACATGGAGATTCGTGCATTTCGTGCATGCTCGTCTCTGTACGGAGTACGCTCTGGCAGCTGCGATCACACGGCAGGCACGGGCGCCAGCGCGGGCACAGACGTAGAGAAGATAGCGGCCAGCGAGCTTCCGGCCAGGGTTCTTGGGCCAAGTCTCGTTGTAGCTTAGACCGATTGGGTACCGCCCTCAATCTTATGCCGTGATTTCAGCAGTGCTCACATGCCCGAAATTTTGAAAATGAACCAGGTACCAAAACAAGCCCTGGAGATCAGACCCCTACCCATCCGAGCTCGTCATAGCCGCCGGCCCGTCGAACACTTGACTGGGTTGGCCGATTGCCAAGTGCCAAGTCGAAAGTGGGGGGGGGGGGGAGCACAGGGGCGAAGGAAAGAGCCATGGGGAGCACCGGCTACGGAGTACGGAATACGGACTACGGAGCGCATAGGAGAGCCCTATCCGCACCATGTCGAGTCACGACAGTCCTCGTCCGTACTGACAGCCCCCCCCGTCTTGGGCGCACCAAGGAGCCAGGATTTAGTACGAAAAGACTGAGACTTGAATAAGATGACTCGAGTGTCTCACGCCGTCACTCGCTTTAATTTCTTCTAGATGCCACCACTCACCCGCTAGCCAGTGAAGTTTCCGATCCCAAGTCAACCCTTGCCTCTTCACCACGCGTCTGCAGCTGAGACATTCTTTTCTTATCATTTTTTTCCCCGAAGGAAAGTGGTGCGCCAGTCCAAATGTCAAAAGGTCAGACGGTCTAAGACATGCTGCATGGCAACTTGACCTTTGATGCCCGGTCAGTTTGCGTCAGCGCGAACCGCACAACCACCGAATCGCCTGCGGTTCCTTCATCCTGTGTCGCCACTTCGTACGACAAGAAGCCACAGCCGGTCACAATCCAGAGAACGATGCACAGCTTCTGTCTGCCAGCCACAAAGTACTCGATGCGGAACAGGTTGTACACCACTACCCCCCATTGGTCCTTTTGACTGGTAAGTTCCGACAGACAAGTCTTGCTTCCTCCCATGTGTCATGGCGCCGCCCTCTTTTTTGACTCATCAGTATACGGAGCCGTTTTGCTTGTGGCGTCCCAAGCTCCAATTCAACTGCCGCCTCGAGTCACGCAGTCAGTGCCAACTTGCCCCGTCTGATTTGACCTTGCACGAGACGACAACAAGAATATCTGCTGCCTCGGCATGATGATTTTTCTCACGTCCCCGCCTGCGTGCGTCCGAGACTGCATCGAGGGCCTCGTAATGAACCATGTACGGAGTACTTGGTGCTACAGACGCACCGCCGACAGCTGCAGCTCCGACCTGAGCAGGACGCACGTCTGTGGAAAATACGAGCTCCGTGGCGTGTGGGCTGCTGGTCTCAGCTGACGGATCAAGGAAGTTTTCATCACCAACTCATATGGCGCACTTCGCCCTGTCTGTGACCTGTCGCTCACCCTGTCGACGCCGAGAAACGTACCATTTTCGTGTCGATGCCGATGGCAATGCGTCCTTGACAACAGCTTGGCATCATTGCATGCACTTTTCCGGCCTTCCGGCTCTGACGGCCTGACAACGCCACGCAGCAGGATCATCGCGCCGACACGGTAGTACTCCATATGTAAGCGTCTGCTGTCATTCTTCGACGCTCCATTAGGGTCGGCCTGAGTGCAGAATGGATCCCGAACGTCGATGCACGGTGAGCCGAATATCACAATCTTGTCCGTACCGCGGCATGTTGGTGAGATACACATGTACGGAGTAGGCCGATATGACTACCGATTCGTTCGACATTGCCGCATCACTGTCTATCTTTTCCTTTCTTGCCCATGCCTTGCTGCTGACCCGCTCTCAACGACGAATAGGATTCCGACACTCGCTCACTAGACAGATTGAGCGAC
This sequence comes from Aschersonia sp. MBC 735, assembly GCA_030783925.1. Lineage (NCBI taxonomy): Eukaryota > Fungi > Ascomycota > Sordariomycetes > Hypocreales > Clavicipitaceae > Aschersonia > Aschersonia sp. MBC 735. The sequence continues at coordinate 7,153 of JARJRV010000296.1, read as the reverse complement.
ATGAGGCTAGCAGCTGTCATCGCCTGTCTCATGGTGAGTGGGGGCGTGTTATTGTCGTTGTTGTGTCGCACAGCACATGCGTGCTCGGTAGTCGTTGATCCGATGGCACATCATCACACCAACTCCCGGGATGCTTGGGCTCTTGGCTCTTGGCTCTTGGCTGGACGAGGTGAATGGTCTTCACGCTGCAGACCTGCAGCGATAGCGCCGTCAGCATGACGCAATTTGATAGGCCCTCATGGAAAGCCTCGGTCAACAGGATTGAATTTTTCCCGCACGCCTGCACCCATTGTCAATGGTGACGAAGGAGCGGCTGGTGACTTTTTTGTCGGACTACTCCGTATGGCAGACCGGCCTACCAGCACGTCAAAGATGGTTGCATAGCTGCTATCGCGGGCTCGTTGACCGATCTGAAGCGGTAGCACATCCAACGTTCTGATCGGAGCAGACTTTTCTATATCTCGGCACAGAGGACCGAACTCACAACAAGGACGCAAAGCTGAGCGCCGTTTGACGTAACGTTCCCGTATCATGCATTTGTATGAACTGTGTTCACCGTCAAGGTGCAATCCTTTCGGACACGCTCCCGCTGCACACAATCGACTATCTTTTGCTGCTTATGGAATACCCTTATGCCTTTCCTCATGCACAATGCAGAGATTGATGCCGTAAGATGCCGAGTGGGTGTGCGCAGAACGGATGAGGCATATTGATCCAAAAGTTGTGGTACAATTCGCGTGGGCACTGTGTACAAGTTCAAATCTCTCATGTACATATACTCCAACGTTTATCGATGTCCGATATGCCAGCGTTCGCCGCATTGACAGGTTAAATTGCTCGTGGACAAAGCGAATCCATGGAATGGGCGCGAGAAGAGAAATCTGAGTCCCACAGCTCAGCAACTGCCTGTTCTCGTTTGGCAATAGCCTCCAAACTCGCACTTTATCAACATGATCCTGCAAAGAAGCATAGGGCTGTTGAAACAAGTACACATGTCATTTCCGGTTTCTTCTGCTTCGAGTATTGAATGAAGAAGATCAATAGAAACAATGCCGACAATGCTATGTGACCAAGGTGTGTGAGAAATACACAACCTCTCAAGCACGGCGTCCCGAGTCATTGCCGCCATACCTATCCCTCAACCAGTGGCAGCGGGTAAGAGCATCATGTACGGAGTAGACGTGGCGCGTTGCTTCAACGCCCCTGCCACCAACGCCCCTGCCACCAACGCCCCGACGTTATCATTTCGTGGCGGTTTCTAGATTGAAGTCAGCTTGAACCATTGTGCAATAGCAGCGTTGCCCGTTTTGGCGACCGGATGATGAACATGCTATTGTGAAAAAGCCCATCCGTTGAGTTGAAGAACATTGTAGCATTATTCCATACTATTCATAAGCGGGGCACTGACTTGCGACGAGAACGCTTTGATTGCCTTGCCTTCCTGGCAAATCGCGCTTGTAAAAATAGCATGATCGACCGGACCAATTAGACGGGAGATCGCATGGTGCTTTCTCCCCCCCCTCCCCTCCTTCGGGTAGGCCAGCGGTACGACGCCTTCCATCGCAGAAAGCAGTCATCATGTCCAGAGGCGCGCCAATAACACGGGTTACAACAGGCGGTCTCTAGAGCCTCAAGTGGATAAACATGGAAAGGTTGAATTGTGCAATCGGTCAGACGCATCGTCATTGTCATGACACATTTCGTCGTCTTCGCTCTCGATGCAACCTACACACGGCTTCAGCCCTTCGTCGCGTGGAGTCACCCGCGCCGCCGTGCTATATCCTGCTATATCGTGGCTGTTAAGCCTGCCCGGTCACGGTATTGACCATCGATACCACCTACTCCAGCGCCCGCAACTAGGTCTTGCATGCAGTGTCATTCGAGATGAGGATGCCACGTTGTCTGCGTGCTATACGCGGAGGATGCTTGGACGGGAATTGCTCGTTCCGTTGTCGCTCGTCCGGCTTGGTCGAGGAAGGAAAAGTTGGAAGACAATCCTCTGGACCATGCTATTACGGAGTAATGAGGCAGCAAGCCAATACGAAAAAGATTTTGCCTGCTCGATTTACTCCGCACGCGAGCACCAAGTCATCTCGTTGGACTGCCATGCCTGCACTATGGCCTAGCGCAGGCCTGTGCTCCTTGTTCTTGCCCACTTCCCATATTGCCAGGCCGAGGGGTGTGTCTTTAGAAACAATCCAAACACTAGCATCCGTCTGAAGCCACATTTTATTCTCATCAGCCACATTGGCTGCCGCTCGTGTCTCTTCGACCTCGACGAACAACCTTGGACAGGCGTTTCCTGAACGGAACAAGCATGGCACTACGATAAGGGGTGCAGCACTTCCCCCTCCCCCTTGCCCTACGGATGTCAGCTCCTCCGTATGAAAGACGTGATTCTTGATTTGGGACGAAAGTTCGCACTAAATTAAAAAATTCAGCTGCTACGGGGATGTTGCGGTCTTATCAGCTTGGCGCCGCGGCTCATCAGTCATCCACCAGGGTGTGCAATCGTCATCGTCGTCGTGGAAAGAGTTGATTCAGAACGAGGCGGAAATGATGGCACAACATAAGGTCCTCAGCTCCTCTCATTCTGAGATGGATACGGAGTACTCCGTACTGTATGGACCACTGGCATACAAAGCCAGGAAAGGCGAGGAAGGCACCGCCGGAGAGGAGAGGTGACATACCAGAGCGTCACTGCCGAGGGCCGTGCTGAACCCCTCGCACTCTGACACCAAAGCTCACCTGTGGGAAATCAGCAAGACGGGAGGCATACGACTAGCGGCCACACCAATCAACACCTTGCCTGTGTCCTTGACACTTTCTCACAGAGACTATCCCTGGACATTGGGAACGCCACGTCGAAACCCAGTGGGCAATACGAGGATGACAGACATAGATTGTTGCCGGCTGCCGAGTCTCTAGCCTCCATTTCCCCCTGAGTCTAGCAGTGCGGCCAGGAACCAACGATTCAGGACGCCAGCTCATGTGAGGGGCTTAGAAAGTAGCAACGTCGTCGCGTTATCAACCGGCTATACTCCATGGCACGCACGAAGCCAAGGCGTTGGAAGGACAGATCATTTCGAGGCTTCTCTTGAAAGGACTGCTTACCAATTCCTTATCAGGTACGGAGTAGATCAGCCCGGACTTCCCGATTAGGCGTATACATACATACATATGTGCATACCTGGCCTTCGTACATATGTACGGTGAAGGTGAAATCGAGGACGGCGACGATGGCTAAAGCGTCCATTGCCAATCTCGATGATGCAGCCGCTGGCCCGCGCAGTTCGCCCCAAATGTGCCGAGAGATAGGGAACAAGGCAGCAAAAGGAACTTGTCTTCGTGACAAGATCATCGTCAGTGCAGGTAATCAGATCCATCTCGACACAATGCCGACATGACAAGCTCCACAGAAAGCAGCAGAAAAAAACGGCAAGGCATGCACTGATGGGATGAACTTGCGTCGGCAGCTGTGTGATGTTTATCTGCACACACGGAGCACGCACGCATGCAATGCATGAGAGACACACTCCGTACTCCATACATGTACATGTATGTATGCAGCCAGCTACAAGCGTGCTAAGATTTTTCTGCGTACTTCTGCAATGAGCTCCGAGACAGGATGTGATGTGATGATGATAGCTTTGGTGTTGAAATGAGGCCGCACACCCCGGTCGCATGAAGTGGTTCCGAGGTTGACTTTAGCTGCCTGCATGCCATGGCGCCTGGGCGCTTTGCTGCCCTGTGCTCTCTGCACGCCGCGGCCCCTCCCCGCCGAGGCCAATTCTGCCCACTTGCTATCTGCACTCCGCTCCGCCGCGCTGCACGACCGTCGGGTTGCTGCTGCACCATCATCTGGCTCGGCCCCCTCCTTGAGCCCACTCAGGAAAAGGACCTGGTCAGGGAAGGCGCGCCCCCCCCTTCCACTTCTCCCCATCATCCCTTCCCGCAGCCCCAGCAAGCTGGATAGATGGACGGATGGATGGCAAGTGCGAGTCTGGAGCTTGTCCGTTAGCCGCCACTGATGATGCATCCGCGCCCGGCCAGACCGTGGGCCGTTGGCTCGTCAGCCAGGTCCTCCAACAGGAAAAGTACCGAGTACCAGCCATTGTGCTAGAGCTGCACCTTCTGCAGCATCAGCATCGTCCACAGCCTCTTTCGTCTGTGCCCGCCCACATGTCCCTCGACTTCTTCAACCTCCGACTTTCCCGTCTTTTCTGCGTGTTGTCTCGCCTTCTCTCTTCTCTTTTGTTCTTGCGCTTGTCTCTGTACTGAGCCGCCACCCCACTCGTGCTCCTGCGTGTCTGCAGTCCGTTTGGTCATATCTTTGCCTGTACGGAGTATTGGGAAGAGTCCCTGCAGTGCTTCTGCTCAACGAGCTCTGATCGATCTGTGGCGTCGGTCAAGCTTTTGCCGCTCGTTGCACGTCGGGTTGTGAGACAAAAGGTCACCGACAGCCCACGCCATATACTTTACCTACCTAGACGGCCAACTTTTTCTTCCTCCTTTCTCTCTTTCCATCTCCCACACGCACTCTCCGAGTTCTGTCTTCCCTCTATCAATTGCCCAATTTGTCTCACCGTTTTCACGCTCCTTATCGTCAATCGTCTCAATTACTCGTAACGTCTGTTCCCTCGTTTCGTGGAGTCCATAGCATGGACCACGATTCTCACGCTCATGGCTACTATGGCCATCCGGTTCCGTCCGCAGCTACCACAGTGAACCCGACGCCTGTCCGGCCGGGTACACCCAACACAGAAGGCAGTCCTAATCCTTTTGAGAACGATGCTGCTTCCACACACAGGCCTGGCCACAGCACAAACCCATTCACCAGTCCTGATGGCTCGCGACCAGTGTCCAGCCTTGGGTCAGCCAGTGCCGTGGGGCCTCGCTACGACGTCAACTCTCAGCGTTACTTCCACTCTAGAAGAGTCATGAAGGGAGACGTCGAGAAGCCGTGGCTGGAGAAGAAGGACCGCAAGGAGAAGTGGGTTACTATCATGCCCATCATTGGGATTTTCATCGGGTTGGCCATATCAGGCTTTTTGGTATGGGACGGCATACGTGGCGTTAACAAACACAAGTATTGCCCCGTCTTGGATGATACATTCGATGGTGGTCTCAACACCAACATTTGGACCAAAGAGGTCCAAGTCGGTGGCTTCGGGTACGTAATCTCTGTTTTCATGTTGTCATTACAATTTGCTGTGTCAATTGGAAGCATTGACTAAATTTCGTTCTGCGTAGCAATGGTGAATTTGAGCAGACTACTGGCGGGGATGAGAACGTTTTCGTGGAAAATGGTCACCTTGTTATCAAGGCCACTCTGCAGGACACCGATAAGATTGAGAAAAACACTGTAATCAATCTGCTCAAGGACGGGACCTGCACCTCCAAGGATTTTTACAGCTGCGTTGCCGCCACAAACACCACTGCTGGAAACTCGAGCTTGGTGCCACCCACCAAGTCTGGCCGCATTACCACCCAGAAGGGTGCCAAGCTCAAGTATGGTCGTGTGGAAGTCACCGCCAAGCTTCCGGAAGGCGACTGGTTGTGGCCCGCCATTTGGATGATGCCTGTCAAGGACAATTATGGTCCTTGGCCGGCATCAGGCGAGATTGACATCATGGAGTCGCGAGGAAACAATTGGACCTACGCGCAGGGAGGAAACAACGTCATGTCTTCGGCCCTGCACTGGGGCCCTGACCCGGCGAATGACGCATGGTGGAAAACAAACGCCAAACGCTCAGCATTGCACACGACGTACAGCGCTGGATTTCATACATTCGGCATGGAGTGGTCGCAAAAGTACATATTTTTCTACGTTGACGGTCGGACTTTCCAGGTTCTTTACACCAATTTCGATCAGCCCATGTGGCAACGCGGAGGCTTTCCGGACTCCAGCTCGAATGGAACGCGGCTCGTTGACGTCTGGAGCCAGACTGGCCACCATAACACACCCTTTGATCAGGAGTTCTACCTCATCATCAACTTGGCAGTCGGTGGCACCAACGGATGGTTCGAGGATGGAAAGTCTGGCAAGCCCTGGCTGGACAAGTCGCCTAATGCTAAGAAAGATTTTTGGGCGGCTAAAGACTCCTGGTTTTCGACGTGGAAACAGCCCCAGCTGGAGATCAGCCGAGTACTGATGATGCAGCAATGCGATGGCGACGAGGAATTGTGAGGGAAGCTTTTGCTTTTTCTCTGGAGCTTTTTCTCTCTTTAATTTAATCTTGAAAAACTGAGGACAGGAAATTTTCGTAGCACAGACAAATTGGGCATTCATCATATGATTTTTCTTCTTCTATACTTGTCACTCTCTCCTGCATCATTTAGCCACGAATATAGATCGATATAGCGCGGGAATTTTTTGTTTTGGGTGGAAAAAAAAACACATGTTTACTGGGTCCGCCTTGGACAGGTCATGATGTGAAGGACATTATCACGCTGGGTAATTCATTTTTCTTTTTTTTCTTCCCGCTCTGTCTTGCGTCGTTCTCTCGCAGATCTAGGCGCACAGGGCGAGACAACAACAAGAATAAGCAACAATAGATAGCTCTTGTTGATTCATGGAATACAACAAGCATCATCAGCCGCAAACACAATTAAAAATGTGCTATCTAGTGGCGCACCTGGTCTGTGATGGAGCGTCAGACATTTCTGGCTGTTCCTGGCGTCGAGCAAGGGTCCTTGGCCTTGGCAGAAATAGGGGCGCGGCGTCATTAGAGCCGTCGAGGCTTATTTTTGGGCGTTTTTTAGAGTCAAAGCATCCCGCGGTCCTGGTTACACTTAGCTGGCTTTTTTCCCCTTGGACTTGCACAGCCAAGGAATCGACTTGGACGCCGTCTGACTGCATGATTCGAGGAAGCCGGTCAGAGGAGAAAGAGAGGGGGGAGCATTGCTCTCTCCGTGGTCTGTACCTGTGCGGGTTGAAGGCATCGGCAAGTCTGATTTCGGAATAAGACGCCACTGCGTTGGATTTTGACGCTTCTTTCCGGTCACCGTTTTTCGCCACTTGTGATTATGCAGCTTTTTCGTCGGTCATCACAGAATCCGTGTTGTGTGTGTATGGTGTGTGACTGTCGTGGAGGGGGGGTTGATGGAAATCCCGAAGGAGGAGGGGAGGGGGCCGGAGACGGGCAGGGAG